>JAODOY010068675.1:0-11275 GCA_025399855.1 Forbesichthys papilliferus
ATACTATATACTATATACTGTATATAGTTGTGCTCTATGTTTGCCATAAATGTCTGGACAGCGGAGATCATCACATCTCTGAATTCATCAAATTAACTCTAACTCAAACGTTTGGTAAAATAATGTTCAGGTCAGAACCAGACCTAATTCTCTTTTGTGAGTCTTATGTTTATCCACCCATAATATATTTCATATAAGCACAAACTGTTATGCCCTTTAATTTATTTTTTTGACTGAAAGCCAGATATAAAGACACTTTAATGGCACCACAAATCTCTGGTGTTCCTCCTTTTCTGGAAAAGGATAAGATACTCTGGAAATGCAACGACTTGGCCCTCGGTAACAACGAGGCAACCAAGAATGGATTTTTTGTGTGTGCTTTTTTCCTTTCTTCAATCTCTGCATTGGAGTAATCCTGCTGTTCTTTGGATTTAGGGGTTTCCCATACATAAATACCTAGAATAGAACATTGCATTATGATATACCCTATGCAAGTATTATTTTAGTTAGTGTGGCAAACTGTACACTTTTGTCTGATTGAACACGACAGTACATGCAACAAGTACATAATTTATTGTTCAAATACAAATGACATCACAGTCACATTTTATAAATACTACAGGACACCACACATGTTGTAACATGTTTCATTAGCTAAGAACAGTGACAAACATGTTGCTATAAAGAAACATTCAGTAAACATTCAACTGATTGACATTTTCAAGACATAAAGCAAGTTTTCATACAGTAGGTTAACTTGTTTTAGTGTAATGTTCAACACAATATTTAACTTTAATCGTTTTGTGCTTGAGATCTACATCTGTACTAATCTTTTTTTTTATTACAGAAGAAAATAACTGTTAATAACAGGATGTATAGAAATACATTTACACCACACACTTATTTGTGTTGAAGTGTTTTTTAATAGATTTACATAACTTTGCAGTTAACAAATGGCATTGTGTTCTTGTTTGCCTTGTACTTCATTTAAATGTTTCATGAAAGTTAAATACTGCTTGAAGAACAGATTATCAAAACAAAGCAACAGTAGCATGGGAAATATTAGCCACCTGGGACCGGACATTCATGTTTTGCGGTATACTCGATCAATTTCTGAACATGAATATCATGGTATAACTCTCAGGTAAGGACCTGTTAAGTGTCAACATTAAAAAATATAAATAGTCTCCATATTACACCAGGAATACTGGCGTGGCTTTATGAAGCTAATCTACCCAGGCAAAGCAGTGAATTCAGAGTGGGCAAAGATGTGTTGTTCCACACCCAGAACAGTGCTTGGAATGTGGCAGCATTCGGCTATAGCCATTCAGGAACCATTGCACATGTGTGATACTGTAGCATTGTGTCCTCCACCACGGGCAGATGAAGGCACAGCCCCCGTCCCCCGTTATACAACCTTATTGATGAGACAGTAACCATAAATAACTGTGACACATTTGAGGTGCAAGGATAAGCATTTGCCAGGAGGGAGCAGTGCAGTTATACGATACAGTTCACGATACACTTGGCCTAATGAAGATCATATTGAATGAATATATGCAAGTCATCACTGTTATGGTGTTTGCTGAAGTTATTTTTTTTCCTACTTTACCACACACATAGCTTTTATTCACAAGCATGTATCATGAACCTAGCTGTTACTGAATAAAGTTAAAACAATGTTTTTCAAATCTACAGTTTTGTGCTGAGTGCACAACATTTGCTTTGCAATGAAATACATAAGAGCTCGTTTTTTTCTCGCATATACATACATACACGTACGCCTCATTAACGCTCAATACAGGGTCATTGGCAGCAGTGTCACCCAACCTATCTTTACAGTGGAGAGAGATCCCTCCCAAGGAGCGAAGTTCACAGCTTTGTCAGTGTCAGCTGACCTCGGCAGAGAGGCAAAGCAGTATCCAAAGAACACAGGTCACAGTGTCACACACACTTTTAGACTAGCAGAGCACTTACAGCCCTTCCCTCCCGCCGCCCACTTGTAGCCACATTTAGCACGCTGTAACTTTGATCAGAACATACTAGAGAGATCACAAGCCTGCAAGTGGAATGGGGTTACGTCTATAGCAACACCTAGAAATCTTCTCTCCAATGTGCATCTGACCTCCATGGCTCAACTCTTTGCTCTCAGCTCAATCTTCTCTGAGATTACAAACGGGACACTCTGTTCACTTTAGCGTTCACACAGCGACTCTGGATGGTGGACCAATCAGCAAACAGCAGGTGTGGCTAAGTGACCAGACCCTATTCACAAAGTGAATTTTGCATCGTAACAAATTATTATTATTATTATTATTATTATCGCACATGACATGTCCATGTGTCAAAAGTCACCTCCCAGAGCCTCTGTCCTATAAAGGGGAGTTATAAGAAATCTATCTTGTCTTGTCATCTGACCATTTTACATATCAGCATTGCCAGGAGATTTTATACGTCAGTTAGCTCTGTTGGGGAGGGAGCAATTTGATTATTTGCCTAACCAGCAGATATATTTGATTTATTTGAGGTCACTGGTCTGGGCTCAGCTGGACCAGGGCATTTCCTGTGCACCTCTTGCAAACAGAGTAGGGCACTAAATTGACTGACACAGCTGGACTGGCTCTGTGCTCAGTCAGTGACATAACTAAATGTGTAGATCGCCAGGCATCCGTTTACACTAAGAGAACTCTGGGAAATGTCAGTGAACACCAGCGAAGGCATCCTGATCAAGAGTGTCGGCCACTTCTCCCATCATCGTTTGCTGAGCGGTCACCACATACAGCGTGGGGACCGTGTTATCGCGCTGCTATTCCTATACTCTGTTTATTCATATGTACAGTTTGTACCTTTGTGCCATGACGAAGGAAGTGGCTCCTCTGGTTTCAGTAAACAACTGTGCATGCCGCAGCACAGCAATCATTTAGATGGTCTTATGCAACACATGGGCCCTTTGAATACCTTGGAAATAGTGGTACAGTAGTTCCATAAAGGAATGGCGCACACTTTATGTGGTTTGCATCTCCTACAAAGGCACCACTGTAATGCTAATAATATGTTTATATCGATACTGTACGTACTGTAGTCAGTGGATCTTCCAGAACTACTGTAACCCGTTAGTATTCCGTTATCTACAGTATCATGACTGGATTGTACCATATTAATACTTTGTATCATTATGACTGGTATTGGGGTTCTTTTGATCAAATAAAGTGCATCTGCTGCAGAAGTCACAGACCCTTCCTTACATTCACTATTGAGATGGTAACAACCTTTCCATTTACCTGGCTATCAGCTGTAAACAAAGAACATCCCATTGGCTGTTAAATAGTATTGATGGCAGCAGTGCCTCGGGACACTACCACACCTGTTGCATATTTCTCATACTTTAAGTACACAACTGCACATAGTAAAACTGATTCTCATTTTAAGTTGGTGTGGAATGTTTTATTCCAGACAAAAATTCAAAGACACTGAGTTTGATCATATGTACTTCCAAACCATATATTCCAATGGAGAGTAGCTTATGTTCTTGTGCCTAGCCCAATTGAATCTGGAAGTCACCTTCAATACACACTGCACTGTAGCCTATAGACAAGATAGGAGCAAGTTCTGTACGTTTTAAGTAAAATAGTTATATTTTTGTGGAAAGTCATTGTAGAATAATTTAGATACACAATTAAGAAAAATTCATTTTACATGTGGTGAGGTAGATGGAAAGTCAATGTCTTAAAAGTAACAAAAAAGGGATCTACCCACAATATTCATTGACCAGTGTTAATAGATATTTGTTCCCTTAGACTAGATACAAGACACCCTACCTGTCAGGTGCTCTGGTCTTACCTTTATCAGACAACTGGAAAAAGTCAATGGCAAAAGTGTAAACATCTTGGTAATGTCCTTTGGAGATGGGGGAAGGATGAGGGGGGAAGGTGGGGGGTAAAAAGCTAAATAACTGTCGATAAGCCTTTGCTACAGTTCCCATTAGGGTCTGTTACTCTGTCAACGACAGCACAGACCACCTCTCCCTTCCTATCACTATCATGCTGGGGATCGCTATCCTCTGCGCTGCCCTTACTCCTGCCATGCTGGTCACTCTGCCAGCTGTGTCCCGTGCACAGATATCCATTTGATGGTCTCACATTTGGAAAACGGTTTCTTTTTAGGCAAAGGATCTCTTTGAATGCGTACCTGAACTCAGGGCTCCGACAGTATATGAAAGGGTTGAAAATCGAGTTAGTGTAGCCTATCCAGTTAAGTATCCTCAATGTGAGGTTGAGGTTATCGGGCTTCCATATGGCGTCCACCACATTAAGCAAGAAGAACGGCAGCCAGCACAGTGTGAAGATGCCCATGATGATACCAAGTGTTTTCAGGGCCTTGTGCTCACGCAGGCAAAACTTAGTCTTTTTGGAAGCACGGCCGTCACTAGGTTCACGTGGCGCGAGGTTGGCGCTCGTCTGGATGTTGTGAAAACGGCCCTGGCTTAGGTTGATCTTCCGCATTTGCCGCTTGGCCTCCATGAACACGCGGCTGTAGACGAACACCATGATGACCAACGGGATGTAGAAGGAGATGATGGAGGAGGTGATGGCGTACGCGGTGTTGGTGTTGAACTCGCAGCAGCTGCTGTCCATGTTGCAGGTCTTGGCTACGATGTCGTCTGACAGCCACCACTCCATGTGAATGGGCAGGAAGGAGGTCAAGGCCGCGATCACCCACACCAGCAACACCACGACGCGAGCCCTGCCCTTGGTCAGCAGCGACTGGTAGCGGAAGGGCGAGGTGATGGCCAGATAGCGGTCGAGAGCTATGACACACAGGGTCTCGATGCTTGCCGTCACGCAAAGCACATCCGTGGCTGTCCAGAACTGACACCAGAAGTTGCCAAAGTGCCAGGTGTTGAAGATAAAGTGGCAGGCGCCGAAGGGGACCACCACCAGGCCCATCACCAGGTCGGCACAGGCCAACGACGTGATGAAACAGTTGGTGACGTTCTGGAGGCGCTGGAAGCGGGCGATGGCCATGATGACCAGGATGTTGCCGAAGATGATGCACAGGACGAGCAGCGACATGAACATGCCCAGCAGGACCATCTGAGCTTCGCTGTAATCGCTGGCGTGGTCCGAGGTGTTGACGGTGCTCACATTAGGGATCATTGTGAGGATCGGACTCCCCATGATCTGAGGAAGACAGATGTGGAAAACACACACACACGCACACGCACATAAGCACACAAACACCGACACACACGCGCACAGTATGAGGACCCATTGAGTGTGTTTAAAGTGTGTTAAAGTACCAACATTGACCACTAGTTGGTGAACTGAAGATGAACAAAAACCATAAATACACTTACAAACTCAATTTCATAAATTTGTGATGTTTGTGATGTTTTAGGACATAGATATGTTTTTGTTAAGGGGCATTCTGGGAGCGTCTAGAACTCTGTAGTGAGCTTGGAAATATGAGGACCTCCAAAATGTCCTGATATTTCCGAGTGTCCTGATATTGAAGGTGTGTTTTCATAAAAATGTCCTCAGTTGTCAAGAAAACGAGCGTGCGTGCACACACACACACACACACACACACACACACACACACACACACACACACAAGCAGCAGGTTTCAAAGCACATTTTAAAAACCTACATAATGTAGTTATATTAGAAAAGGAAAAAAAAAAGAAATTAAAGAAAACAAAGCAAAATAATATAGTTTAATATAATAATATTGATGCATTGCATTCAATGAATAACAATATAATCAAACGGTTGTAAAGGAAATAAGCCTGTCTGTCTCGGTACATGTTTACCACAACACCACAAAAGACTGCTTCGCAAATGTCAGTGTGATTTAAATGTCACATGTCATATTGAAGATGGCAGCTACAAAAAAAACTCAAATAAATAAATAAATAAAAATAATTCACAAACCTCCACAGGTAGCTGTCCAGTTTATGTCCTCCCATACAAAGTGAAAATCTTAAAGATTGTCTTGTTTCTGTAAAATAATTACTCTCCCATTTCTTACAATATCTGTTCTAGATCTGTGTTTCCCTGCGTGCAGGTCTGTTGCTCACAGTCCTGCAGTTCAGTGGTGTGTCTAATGTGTCTCCCAGGCTATTTGTCACAGCCCTTAAAACATTCAGCGATGACATCATAGCAGGTTGTCAGCCAATCAGGAGGCCAGCCTGTGGAGGGAGCTGAAATCTTCTGTTTGAAGAGCCTCTACTGCTGGAGGGCTGCATTACAGAACATCTGCAAACACAAGCCAACTCCTGCACTTTCGGTTCTTTATTTATAACTTTAGCAAGAACTTTTCACTGTTTGTTAAAAGTCATGTCACACCAATCGGCTTCCACATGTCATTTCAGTAAATTGTTGTGAATAAAATAATCTTTATATAATCTCTGATATGAAAACATTCTAAATACTTAATAAAACAGATTCTTGGAATATTACTGTAAACCCTCAGCGTAGAGCTTCTCAAGCCATTAATATTTAGTTTGACAAAATATATGTATATTTACTTATGTTTTCAACTGAGACAACACAAACATCTCTAGCAAGCTTGTTTCTGAGTTGTGGTAATTTCAACACTAATGTTGCGATGTAAGCGTGACAGTGGAAGAAGAAAAAGTACAGCAGAGGTAAATGATAAACCACTGTGGTTAGGTGCTTTCAGACACATTGCAAGAGTCCTCCTGCTAGTCTAAATGTTGCCATCCCTTGGCACCAAGGGCCTGCAATGTTCAATGTCGATTGAATGCATCTGTTGATTGCCTACAGTAATAAAGCATTCAAACTTAACTGCGTTGTATAATTGCTAGAGTAATTACTGTACATTAATCACAATATCTCAGTAGGTATATTTTCATAAGATACCGTTGAGGTAGATAAATGGTCTAAAGAAGTTGTTCTTGGCTGTCAGAGGAACAACAGAAATGAGCTTATCTTCTCTGAATCTTTGAATCTTTGAATGTCATTTGCCGGACATTAATTACATTTGGGTGGAGTGTGCCATAGCTGGGTGTGTTTGTGTGTGTGTGTGTGTGTGTGTGCGTGTGTGTGTGCGTGTGTTTGAGAAAGAGAGAGAGAGAGAGAGAGAGAGAGAGAGAGAGAGAGAGAGAGAGAGATGTGGGGTGCAACCACTCAGACAGTGTCTATGTTGATTGACAGACAGTACAAACTGTGCCTGCTTGAACTGATGCAATACCAAGAAGAAGAAAAAAGTACCCTGTGAAAATCCAGATGCAGTGTTCTTCCGGACAGAGGACAGTACTGTATTACTTGCAGGAATATGCATGTGGTGTTAATCTCTTTTAAAATCATCATATGATAAGGAGCAAGTGAGTTAAAGTGTCAAAATATTGTTACGATACGATACGAATAATGTCGCCATTGTGGATTAACATAAAAAGTTGCATGAATGTCAGTGTGAGTTCATGTGTGTGTTCATTTGCATGCGTGCAATGTTAGTTAGAGTATTGTTTGTGTGTGTGTGCGTGTGTGTGTTTGTGTGTGTGTGTGCATGTGCATGTGCATGTGCACGTGCGAGTGCATGTAAATGTATGTGTGTGTGTGTGTGTGTGGTTCAAGCTCCCTTCCCGACTTTCTAAAGGCATCACAGACTGTGAAAACATTTGTATTTAATAGTGCTTATGGTTATTACATTTACTATTTTCATTAATTAAAAAAACAAAACGTTTTATCTGTTTACTGATGTTTCTACAGGGCTTTTTATTAGTCTACATTGCAGCACTTTGAGATTTGTTTCATTAATAATATTATTATTATAATTATTATTAAAAGACACCTAAGGCCCATAGTGTGTCTTGCCCACACAAACACCTGGACGAAACAAGATGTAGTAAGGCTTTCACAAGTTGATACTGTACACTAGTGTATATACACTACAGTAATACCACTAAACATACACATGTTCTACAACTACCACCTCTAAAAGGAAACACTGGCTTCTTTGTATTACCTATCATCTATGTATTTTAATAAACATGATCAATTAAATGCAAAATGTTATTGTAACATGTTTCCACCACGGAGAGCAAACATGGATGCTGGACTAAGTGAGTCTGCCCAGAGTTAGAAAACATGCATAAGGGTTCAATTTCATTGAATCTTCTTAGAATAATTCGAGTTTATAACGTTTTCTGAAAGCCTCTATGCTATTATTAACAATCCCTCGTTTTAGCAAAACAATTGTATTTCTCTCTGTAGCCATTAGTTTAGACTAACTCACTAACTACTGTATAACAAAAACTTTCAATTTTAAAATAAATCTCGTTTGTCTCTGTTTGCAGAATTTGCAGGATTTAAATGCACCTTAGTTCAATGTCCTGTTTTGCTTTGCTGGAGAGAGGGAGCCTGTATGTTCGATTAATCATGACTGACTTCCTCAGCATGTAAAGTCTGTTTTCCTGTATCCTGGCACTCCTGGACTCAACTCTCGCTTCCGCTCTCTCTCTCTCTCTCGCCCACCCTCTCTGCCTCAACTCACTCTCTCTCTCTCTCTCTATTCCACCCTCTCTCACTCAACTCTCTCTCTCTCTCTCTCTCTCTCTCTCTCTCTCTCTCTTTCCCACCTTCTCTCCCTCAACTCTCTCTCTCTCTCTCTCTCTCTCTCTCTCCAACCCTCTCTCCCTCAACTCTCTCTTTCTCTCTCTATATCTTTCCCCCTTCTCTCCTTCAACTCTCTCTCTCTCTCTCTCTCTCTCCATCGCTCTCTCTCTCTCTTCCCCCTTTCTCCCTCAACTATCTCCCTCTCTCTCTCTCTCCATTGCTCTCTCTCTCCCCCCTCTCCCTCAACTCTCTCTCTCTCGCTCTCTCTCTCTTCATCTCTCTCTCTCTCTCACTCTCTCTCTCTCTCTCTCTCTCTCTCTCTCTCTCTCTCCTGTGTGGGTTGACCTTTCAACACAATCTTTCATCAAAAGATATTTAAAAACTGTGTTGTTGTGCATATGTGCACAACTCTGCATATGTGGTACGTGTGGACTAGCTATACATTTGTACAAACAATCATATATGTGTATGCCTATGCTGTAGGTTATTGTATATATTCATCCTTTATCTTTGAAAACATTCCATTGGCTGGACTTTCAAAATTGTCCATAAATATGTTATGAATTAAATTAATAGAGACACTTTTATTGGCGGAGCACATGTTAATGAGCCTAGATGAAAGAAATGAACATGTATCCAATGCATCTGAAAACAATAAGCTACATATGAGACTGAAATGTTATTTATATAGGTTTTGGAGAGAGGTTTGAAATAAGTTTATATGAGGCAAAATATCTGCCAAAGCATTGCCTCATAAGACCTTCTCATCTCGTGAACACATCTCCAAATTGTTATCATGAAGCAAAACAACAATGAAGACATCTAAAGTTAAGATTTGAACTGCATGTGATGAATACAGAAGTCTGTATGGACTGATCCATTGAGGTTTTGTCTGATTTGTGGAATTACCTTTTGGTCCAAACAAGACAACTCTTTATCTAAATCTTAATCCAATTAATTTGAACAAAGTCATTCTCTAGGGGCTTAGTTGACCTGGTACTTCATAGTTCACACGGCCTGTCTGGTTATCAGCATCCTCAAGGGAACTCCAACTCCAGCGTTCTACTTAAAACCCAACAGCAGAAAAGCTAGCAATCATAGGAATAATTCACAGGAACAGGTCGTCAAAACCTTTAAGCTGAAATTACATTTCAGCTCTAAGCTTTTGGCTGGTACAGACCAAAGACTGAAAACAGCACAACTGACAAATCTTCTCTGTGATTTTTTAGATATGTGATATTTTCTATTTAAAGGCTCCCATTTGGCACATAAACATAATCAATGCGTCGGCTAGGGTTGCTCTGCTAGTCGTTGTTAATTAAAACCCTAATAAGAATAACGTGTTAGACCACTAATCTTCTTGCTTTCTTTGACAGCATTGACATGGTCACAATGCTAGTTCTGTAAACTTTTAATAAAGTCTATGCCAACATAAACCATGTCAGTGAAAGATGATAGCTTGCAGGCCAGTGAAATGAGGGTCACTTAGTTTGTCTGAAGTTTATTGATCCTGACATCAGGCCTGAGAAGGTATATGGCATCAGGTCTGACAAAGTTCAAGGTTAAATATGTCTCAACTTGTCCTGTGAAAAAACTTTAACGCAATACCCTGCTTTTACATACAGTATGTCAACAGTGCCATTCATATGCTACCATGTCATACAGTATATAATGTATTATATTAATAAGCATTAAAAACTGAGCTTTTTCTCGTGGCAAAGTATTTATTATACATTGTACCAAATGTGCTGAGTGTGCATTTGTAAAGCACAGATATTCACACCTGACTTTTCCCACTGGAGGAAATCTCAAATAGAACCATCCTCGGAGAGAAAAACATATTATGCAATACATTCCTCATGATGTTTTACAAGGTGTACACCAATGAACCCAAACTCTGTAATAGACATTACTAGTACTGTTGAAGCCCAATACGTTGGAGAGGGGAAGCATTTCTTCTCTTTTCTTTATATGAAAAAAGAGGAACTAGGATGTCTCATTGAAATTTAGCCAACCATAAAATGAACTTACTAAATGCCTACAAAAAACAGCAAACATTCAATGTTTTGTAATGGTTCATGTAAGGCACTGTGTTTGTTTGTCATTCAAATGAATGTTAATGATAACAAGTTTCTCAATACAAGCACTTTTGAGTTGTATCATTCAGAGTTCCTAAGTCAAACATTTCCCTGACTTTCACTGAAAGATTGAGCGTCAAACACTTTATCATGCACTGTGGTCCATTTTAAAGCACCAGTTTGTGCCTTTTCTCTACCAGTTTTTGATAAACATTTGTATTTAAAAAAAAATTGTATGTGATGAAAAAGTTCATCCACCAGGTGACGAAATATAATGCAGTATGGCCTGCAGGCACAGAAGAGGCCTAGCCTATTGTAACTCAACCAACCCAACCAATTGTTTATTTTGTTAAGGAAAGTATTTTCTTGAAATGTGCATGTGACACATAATCATATCAATGACAATGTGGCTCCTATTCACTTTAGCATACACATTAGCGTTTGATTTGTTGATGCCTCTCTAATGTAATAGCCTACAACACAATGTACAATATCATTTTAAAGAATGACGACCCTGCACTGATATTGCATTATACAACGCAAAAAATTATAAAATTCCCTGATTTTCTATGTCTGAAATAGACTTTTTAATGTAAAATTCCATGATATTCCGCAAGT
>JAODOY010068675.1:11375-39376 GCA_025399855.1 Forbesichthys papilliferus
AAAAAATTATAAAATTCCCTGATTTTCTATGTCTGAAATAGACTTTTTAATGTAAAATTCCATGATATTCCGCAAGTCCCATGACTACTGGGAACCCTGGCCATTCATCTTTAATGGGGCATATGGTGAATTTAAGGGCAAGATGAGAGTGAAAATAGAAGTATAAATAAATAAACAACTAATATTTTGTGTGCCTAATAGTCTGAATCAAAATAATGGACCAAAAGGATCTGAGCGCCACTCTATACAGTCAATTAATCAGCTGGATTAATTGAAAGCCTATTTTATTGCCCCAATTTGTATTTATGAAGGATGGATATAAATGGAACATTCATTGTGGATCTGTACCCATGGAAGCACACACACAAATGCATTCATGCACACATACACAAACACACACACGCCTACTACACTTGTCCATATATTGTCCATATTATACTGTATTCCAAGACGTGGTCACATAACTGAAACAAGGGTTTCTAATGGTGACCTCCTGAACAGAATTTGATTCTTCCTCTCACTTTTGTATTTTGTATTTTGAATGCATTAGGAGGAAGGCTATGCTATCAGTGTCTTCTTCCTCTGTACTCAACACTGCCAAAGCTCCTTGTATAGTGTTGTCCTCTACAATAATTAACTGCAAAAATGACATGACTTTTCACTGAGTGGGAAGCTCTCACTGTTTCTCTATGTGACTTAAGTGGGGAGCCCTCTAATTTCTATATATAGCCAAAGTTGTCCTACAGAGTTTCTGTCAAATGAAACCACATCAGGAATGCTGCATGTACAGGCTAATCCCTATACAGCAGAACTGTATAGGTGAGTCATTCATTTGGGTATTAGTGTCATTTATCAGCCTCCTTCAAAGGTGTCATCTGTAGGCTGTTTACACAAGTGTTGTTTCATTCCATTACATTCCAGAAAACTATGCATATGGAAAAATGTTGTATAATATATTAGTGATCAAATTATATCAAGAATATAAAATTAGAGATGTACAGTATCTGACATTTTGTTTACAGTAATATCCAAATGCATGTTGACTGAAGGCAGCTTGTTGCTTACTGGTTTGAGTGGTCGACTCAACTTAAAGGTCATGGGTTCGATCCCCAACATATTGACCTTCCTGTTGAGCATATTTCTAGCAGGGTGTGATTGAAGGGTTCCCATTGCGATTCAGAGAAGTTTCTTCCTCAAGGGATCATCTCATTTCATGTAGAATATATAATGGCAGATTTGCATGGGCGGATATAGAAGCTAAGATCTCCACAATAACCTGAGTTAACTTCTAGAGCAAATGTAAAGAAATGCATGTGAGCTTGGTGATTTAGTCTAGATGTTTCTAATCAGTCTAAAGTATGATGCACATAAACGCACAGGCCCGTCATTTAAACACAGGGATATTTCCTTCCACACACCCGTCAAGTCATACAAAATGGAAATCAGGAATGGTTACTGTAATGTGCAAATGTAACATATTTGTTTTGAAAACCTGAAGGTTGATGCAGTAAAGGCAATTACCACTTTCTGTAGATCTTCACACACATAACTGAGTGACATATCACTGTAATTAAATGAGATGCCTTGTTGTGCCAGTCTTTGTTCTGAGCTATAGCTGCTCGTCATTAGTGAAGTGTACTGTTGCATGCATGCATGCAGACACACCAGAACAGTCCCAGACCATTTGTTGCACTGGTTGAAAAGAGTCATGTTTCTATTAACTGTGAGTGATATAATGCTTTAATAATAATAATCCGCGCCATAACCCCATGCCGCTTTTGATGTCAAGTGTTTGCATGTGTGTGTACATTAGGATTATTAGCCCATCATGCCATGCCTCTGTATGGTTAACAATGTAAACACCATCGGCATGGAAGACTACAAAGTGACAGCTTATTCAGGAGCCTATACCCCTGATACACTATTTGTATACTACAGAACAGCAGAACCTTCTTTGCCTGAGTGGGTATTAGAATACATGATCCTGTTCTGCAGCTATACGCCGTAATCAGCAATAGCCCCAGCTGGAGCTATGTCTGAGATAACAACAAACTGGAAGCAATTTTCAGAATGTGAGACACATTTTAGTGCTTGGTAAAATGCTCATGCTAGAGATTAAACATAAGACAATATGTCTGCCCAATATCCAAAGGCAAATTCCTTTCTTATCAGTATTTAATTATTGTTGCATTAATTGTACCTCTCTGCACACTAACAAGAGTAAAACCCAGAGTGAGCATTCTGCCAGGATATGAACTTCCAATTAATTTCCCATCTGATCCAAAAGTGAAGAGGTGAACTGAAAGCTTAAAGCTTGTTAAATGTCATACTGAAATGCTGCAAATAATTGCATTAGGATGAGCAGAATAAAAGCATGACATCTAGTAATTTTAATAAAATAAGAAGGAAAGTCATATTTACTTTTCTTTCGGCAGGTCAAAGTACATTGACATTTTAGATACTGTATGTTTTCTCATTAACCCAGAAGTGTTATATACTGTACTGTAAGAGTGGTATACTTTTATTGTGAAGCATCTATAAGACATGTCACACAATAACCCTAACAGCTCACTAAAAATCTTCAGAAAATAATAAAATAATACTCAAACAAAACAAATGAAGCAGGGATGGTGAAGTAAATAAATAAAATAATGCTCTCCTATTACAGCATGCTGACACTGCTGCCTCAGAGTATCTATAATCTGACTGTGGCTTTTTAATGAGAGGTTTGTAATTACACAAACCACATAACAGCTTGCATGAAGATACTGTAACTAAATTAAGGAAACCCCCATATGGGCAAAAAAACCCATAATTTTTGTTTTCTTCACTAATTTTGGGTAATATATCAAGCAGAGACAGAGCTATTGCTCTGCAGATGCCTTCCTTATTTAATATGAATCCACAGTTTACATTCTTTGATAGCTGTGCAATTAGATCTGGACATTATGTGATTGTTAATGTAGCATACTGTAGGTTGCAAAGGTGTCTATCAAAATGTGATCTTATATTAGGTTCTTAATTCTTAACCAGCATGTTTCAGAGATGACATCCATTTGACGGAAAGAAGGGGTGGATCCTCTATCTCTCTCTTCTGTTCTTTGGTGTCCCATTGGCCTGTCTGGTACTGGTCTGTCTGGTAATGTTGGCCCAAAGCAACCTCTACCCACACATTCAAGCATGAACGGACAAACACACCGACATGCACCACTACATGAACTGGCATTTACAGTGGAAAATCATGTACGTACATGCTGATGAAGCCACCAGGTGCTGTCATCACAGACTTGAAAATACATGCTTGGGTACACACACACACACACACACACACACACCCACACACACACACAGCAACCATGAGCACGCATAATGCCATAACTCCTACTTCAGGATTTCTGCTCCTTTTGAAGTACTGTAGATGTTTTTGGCCAGGCAGTTTTATTTTTAGTGATAAAATAATACGTCCGGACTATTATTGAATGGAAAATGTAAAAATCTTATCCTTTGTGAAAGTATTATTATTGGAAGTGGGTAGTTGTTTCCCATGTGTATTTCAATTTGAGCAAAGCAACGATTGCCTGCCAGTAAATCCAATGGCATTCATATTGGTATTTAGAATCACAAAAGAAGCAATGAAAACATTTTCTGTATATCGTCAGCAGGTTGTTTCCATATCACATAGCCTGAGGGCATCGATAGGCAAGGGGTTGATTACAATCACCTCAGTTATAATACTGTATTAGAATACTTTCATGGCGTTTCCTGGAGACAATTGCTGTTATAGTATATTGATGAAACACAAAGCTATATAATCATGACCAGGATGTTAAAATGACTGATGTAGTTCATGTTTAGTAGCAGGCTGGGGTTCACCACTGTTAATGAAGTGTGAAATTAACACAGCACGCAAAGACTGGCCAGTGACTACATGGCCTTTTCAGGTGTCAAGACGGCCACAGTGTCTGGTCAGATTTGGTTCATGTCCTGAAAAAAGAAAAAAAAACAATCAGGAAAGATCTCTTTCTGGACAGCTTCATAAGATGGATGGCATTGGCCATAGACTGTAAAACTCCAAACTGACCAAAATAAATGACTGATGTACTGTAGTGTTGCTCTCTGTGCCTACATGTGTGTGTGTGTGGACTGTATTTGGTTTTATTTGGTGTACATGTGTGAAAAAAACATGTGAATCTGAGCTGCTACTGTTACTGGAAAGACACCTTGTTGCCATTCCGTAAGCAATGACATACGACTGACTGTCATTGGTATGTCATTCATTAATTATACAGCATTAGGCAAACAGTATTTCTATTTTTTCCATTGTTTGTTTGTTTTGGCAATTGCAATGTCATCACTACAACATTTAAATAGCAATTTAAGATGTGTTGTAACAATATAAAGGGAACACAAATATAGGGAATAAAAACAGGAAGTGGTGGACTTAGGGAACAACTAATTTTTCAGTAGACAAGCACGCTATGTTATACCCTTGTTTGTATTTCCTTGAAGAATGTGTCTTCTCTTTCAGGCATCTACAATCTAACAATCTATTGTATAATCATTCTATGCAATGGGTAATGCATGTGTATCTATAGTAGTATTATTAAAACCAGGTAGGAGCAATGCCGACATTTCACTGGCATCTTAGCAAATACATGAAGCATAATTTAATGAATGAAGCAAACATTTTAACAGAGATTGTAAACATATTAATTTGATTATTAATTAATTTATTTATTTATTATTATTATATATTTTTAAAAACATTTTCTACATAGACCTACAGTAAAAGGTTTTCCATGTCTACTTTGCATGAATATGGCACATGTGACAAGAGCACATATCTGGGGACATTCTGTTCAAATTTTGACATAAACGGTGTGGTAAAATCTTGTGCTGACATGTTAAATGGTTGGTTTCACTGCCTTTCCTGACATGACCAACTTCTAACAAACCTGTTGTAGCTGTGTGAGCACATTCATGTGATTGGCAGGCAAAGTAGATTTGTTATACCAATTAGGGAAAGGGACACTGATTAGTCAAAAATCCTCTTATTACTGTATATATCTTGAGGTTATCAACCTGAGCAGATATTCTTATAGATTATTTGACTCACTGATATATGGCATTACTAACACATAATTCAAAATGTCTCTTAACTGCTACCAACAGCTCATTTCATCTGAAGAATGAGGCTTAAAATCAAATGCGCTGTCAGTTTTGATTTGGTTACTGTTCATTTGAGACAATGGTTGAGAAGAACTGGTTCTCCTACATAAAAACAAGTAATACCCATCTTCTATTGAGAAGGACAATGTAAGACGATATGGGACTTGAACCTGGACAAACTTGGACAACGTGTTCCCTCGTTCAAATGTTGTGTTTCCTCGGAAGTTCAGTCAATATTTCTTCTGTTTATTTAAAATGTACAGGTTGCCTATGATACCATCTTTGTTTCAGCAGTATCTTACTTTCAGACACTCTCAGTTACCTCCCTACATCAAATGTCCTTCCTGTTTTGATCACGTGAACTACAAACATTAGTTTGTGCATTAGCATTACCAGCATGTTTTTCTACTCTCAGTTCCTGTTTTTATATACTTGTAAAACTCTGACTCTATCGGAGCTCTGGTGAGCGAGCCAACCAGACTCATGTTCCCTGCCATATGTAAACTGCTGGAACCTGAGAACGCTGGAAATCTTCCCTGGCACTACTGCAGCTTGAACCCCTCCACTCTGATATCACTGTGTGTGTGTGTGTGAGTGTGTGTGAGTGTGTGTGTGTGTGAGCGTGTGTGTGCGTGCGTGTGCGTGCGTGCGTGTGCGTGCGCGCGTGTGCGTGCGTGCGTGCGCATATTTTTGTTTGTGTATAATGACAGCTGGACAGATAGCCAGAGACAGAGATATATACATATAGACACATAAAAACAGATACAGTAGGCACATATAGACACATACTTTACTGTATCTGATTCTATGTAACTATCAATATCAGGGCAAACTATTTGCTGTCATTCTTGGTGGAAGGAGCAACAATGCAATATATGACTATCTGCAGTGCCGTATATGCTATATTCTCTATTACATTTGTCCATAATAGCACTGGACCAAACGTTGTGCAACATGTTGGTTATGCTACTTATTTGGTGAGTGACCAGACAGAGACAGACCCTTACTATAAACCCTGACTACAGCTTGGGTAATTGGAAACCTCATTTAGCAGGGCAGTGATCAGTGACAGTTAGTACCAATGGTGCCATATGAGCTTCCATGTGTCTAATGGGAAAAATCTACCCATGAGGCATACAACTGCACAGTCATAACCCCCCCCCCCCAAGAATCCCGGGTAACAATTACTCTTGGCTCAATCGGGTAAAATTACTTTGCAGGAATGTGGCCATGATATTAATTCTGGCAACCCACCACCCATTCACCCATCCACCTACAGTATGCATACTTTCTGGCACTGACATCCAGAGATACGGTGACTTATGAATGCTCAAGTGTCATGGGAATGGAAACCAAGCTTGTGTTTTACGGCGTTTTCCACTGGAGGAGGTACACGACCTCTGAGGCCTCTGAGGTTCACAAACTATCAGTTTTCTTTTTTACCCAAAATGTACCCACAACAAGCCACATATAGCATTATTATTACATGTTACTATTTGTATTGTTGTTCTTGTTAGTACAACTAAAGTACTACAAGTTCATTAAAATATTACCATACAAGTAAACTCTCAAGAAAAACTGAGTGTGCTTTTCCTTTTCACAAAACCACCTCAACTGATGTGTTCTCTCTGCATATATATACATGTATACTTCAGAGGCATGTGTGGATCAGCTGGGATTGTCTCTTGGTGTTAAGGGCACTGAGCTATCATGCCAAATACATGTTTAATTTTCAAAATGAGTAAATAAAGCACTGCACTATCGTTGAGTGACAATGCTGTCAGCTAATGTAAACCGACAGTATTACTTCCCGAAAAGTCTAAGAGTCCCGTGTAGAGCTTACGAGGATACATGCATCTGACGTTCAGCAGAGTTGCTTATGTGACGTATAGTGCTGATGGATGGAAGAGGCTGAGACTAGTACAATACAAGCACAATAATAAGGGAATTGATTAAACTAATTCTAACCAGTTAGGAATATACAATATATATTATAGTAATAGAGTATGTAGGCCCAACACAGATATCTGAAAATCTTACAGCTCATCGTTATGACCACAAAGATAAGTCCCTCTGCAGCGGAGATGTATGTAAAATGTAAAATATCAATTAGACAACTCAAAAAAATAAGATACAAGTGATGTGAATGAAAAAGCAAAATATGTAGTAAATATAGAGTGTACATTGCATGCATTCAAAATGCATGTGTGGATTAATGGAAACATACTGAATATCCATATTTGTTATATCTTACACCGAAAGTAGTACACAGAAAATACATTAATATCACATTTGTCTGTGTATTAAATAAAACTGCTACACATAAAAACATAGTGTTAAATACATAAACAAAACATTGTTTCAAGATATATAGATTTTGGGCTGACATACATTTGTCCTTATGAGGGGACTTACATCCACTGCACCATGCTGATCAATGCCCACTGCACCATGCTGATCAATACAGCTTTATTAGAGAAAGGCTTTAATTAATACAAGTTCCAGCCACACATCAGATAATGGCCTCTTTGTGTTACAGAACAGAGCTCATCTCCCCTAATTTCAAATACCACCTGGGTGAGGGCTGTGATTGGATACAGCATCCATCACAATCACACTTGACCCCAAGAGTGGTTTATAAAGGTGCTGTATAAATGTTAATAATGAAAAGTCTTCAACAACTCCTAATAATTAGGATTCTTAGTGTTATATTACTGTAAATCAATTTCACGCTTCAAACACTCATATTCCTATGCAGGTCACAAATATAATATGGTTTCTTAAGATATTTAAAGCACAGCATGCCCTGCACTGTTGTATTTTAAACTTGTAGGTTCAGTGTGAAAATCACACTGAACATCACAAGACGCTGGAACAAAATCCCAAATGGCTCTATTACTCACCTGATGGCAGCTGACTAAGCACAATGACCCTTTGTTTTACAGACTGGACATTAAAGGTGTTAGCTACATGTTAAATGGGAGCTAGCTAAACATACTGTGTAGCTCACTCCTAACTATTTTTAAAAAAGTACTGTTAGGCTTACTGTAAATTTATGTTGTCAGACTGCTAACACCATTAGGTTGGAAATATTAATATCCAATGTCGTATTCCAAGGACTGACAGAGTTCAAATAATATTCCCTGTATTTCTTGAATCCCTATATTTAAGACTCCAAAAGTGGATGAACTGCACCAAAATAAAGATGCAATCTAATACATTTGCATTTGTAAGTTTTTCCTATTTTTTTACAAAAAATACTGGCTATAAGAATCTGGGATTTAACTGTTTATCACACTGCTTGCTATAATTTATTGGAAATTGCATTGTTGTGGTGTTAAGGATAGACAGAAACCCCACTTTTTGTGGAAAATGTGTAGATAAATACACATAAATGTGTTCAATAAAGCAACGGCAAGGAAAAAATTAACGTATTATACAGAAATGCATAGTTTAATCAAATATTCAGTGGGAGAGTTGTGAAAGCCCATACTTTTCTCATTAAGTCTTCAATAACCTTATTTCCTTTAGGCGACGGTCAGTTCCTTGACCCTCCCTTTCTCTTGTTTGCCCTTCCTTACACAGCCCAGTCTGGAACCAGTGTTTCCTTTCTAAGAGCCAACAAGGGATACATTTACCACTACATACTGTAAAAGTAGTACATTCATTAGCACGCACAAATAATGCCTGGCATTTGTGTTAGCCTCCACTGAGCCTTTTAAGATATAAACGGTTTCAGGTCAGTGTACCAATTTGCTGGAGGCAAGTTCATGTTCAGTGGAGAGCTGCAAAGTTAACATTGCAATCTGTTTAAGAACTTAAAAAAAGTATGTGTGGACAGTTTAAAATAAATACTTGGCAGGTGATTGAATAAATCACTGACTAACATACTGTACCTAAACCATAACCACTATAGTTCCTCATAACACTGATTGGTCTGCACTATGGGACCGCAATGCAGGACCAAGCCTGATGTAACCAGTATTCACTTAGTGAACAGAGTCTGGATAAGCTTAATTGGGAAATGTTCTCAGTGGCTGCCTCCTACTGGGTGTAGAATTGTTCAGCTTTGGACAGCATTTAAACAATCAGCACTGCAACAACTGTGTTGTTGAATCTGAATCTGAATCTGAATCTGAAGGTTTGAATTTAGGCTTGAAGCAACCGTGTTATGTGATGATGCATGTAGAAGAACTGACGAAACTGGAGAAGAAAACTATAGAAAAAAAATATATAGATAGAAAATAAAAAATGATTGATATAATGTATAGATACTATGTTGTTTTATTTGGGCATGGGCATTACTGCGCCTAACTCAACATAGGCTACAATCAAACTGCAAAGTTAGTGTGGAGATCGGCTAAGGCTCTATGAGCTACATGAGTTTTGACTATACGCCTTTCGAGGAATCTTCTTAGTACTGCAGCACCAGAGGTTTCCACACAGTTCACTGCAAAACGGAGGTATTGTCGATTAGTAAAGCACTTTAGAACACAAGCGGGTGAGGAGGCCTGAAGCCAGACCTGCATAAAAAATATACACTTTTCATTATTTAGCATAACCACTTTGTAGGATTATAAATAATATCACTTTGGTGCGATGATACAGCAGCCAACGTACCAACAGACACCTCCTATGCTCATAATAGAACTAATTAAAATAATTACAGTACGTAGATTACAGTATGTTACCAGGAACTTAAACAGAGAGGAAATAGACACCCGTCAGGTAGATCGGACCCAACCCACTCACTTCCAGCAAACACACGGCCTGCTCACGCCTATAGTGTTGTAAAAATATGCGCTACTACGACCATTGGCGGGAAAATTAGTCACAGCGTGCATACGTGAGGGTTAAACATTGGACACAACGGTAAACAATCTTACTAGAGTACTACCTGTCACATACGGGGAGCTGTGAGATGCTCCCGAATGCAGAGTGATATATTGAGTGTTTGTCAATAGTGAAAATGTCATTCTGTGGGACAATATTTGTATTTGAGAGCTACTAATAAGATGTACTTATGTAGCAGTGGTGCAACTGAAAAATAATGCTTGTCTAGTTTATATTTAACTAACTATTTTCAGTGTATGGTTTAAGGTACACTTTACACCAAATCTTCTGATTGGGAGGTTGTACTGCACATGTGGCATTACAGCCCACTTTCAATAGGGCACTGCCCCTAACCTGGATTCATGTACCTCGCTGCGCCAATGAGTAAATACGAGTCTATTTATGTATACGGTCCGCATCACTGTTGGTGAAACAAACACATTACCTGAAGCCTGGCAAGGTCAATTCTTGCGTGATTGTGATCTACCTAATCCAGTAGGCTCTATGTCAGTCAGACATGAGTCACCAATCAGCAACAGTAAATTAAGGTCAATGCTAGGTAATGAGTGGGGCATCTAGCAGCAAGCTAAAATAGTCACCTTGAGTGAATGATTCTGTAAAAATGAACACATCTTTTTACTGACGAGGAACTCATGACTCCTTTCTTCGTGCAAAATGGTCTTCGGGTAGAGTGGCGTCGCAGCACGGATCGCCAAAGAAGCAGAAAAAAAGGAATGCAGCTCTATAGGCGGTATATTGTTATTAGTAAATAGTAATTTATTACAATTCCTGAGTAAATTGACCAGCACTGATAGGCCAAAATACTCTCTTTGAATCAACCTGCAATTTGACTTTCATTCATTGTTCGCACTGTCCCAAATAAACTAAAATATCTTTTGTTCATTGTTCACGTGACTACTACTCCCTCTAGGGTAAGGACTCAAAAGAATCACAGGCTTTGAGTCTTCGTGTCTTGTTCATGTGCACCAGCTTGAGCAAGAGACAAGCAAACCATATGCTTCTCACACTCCCCACTATGAAGTTATTTGTCACTAAATGTCAAACTGCTAGTAGCCTAGAACATCATTATTTTACATACATCAGTCCACTTAACCAAATATTTATAAAATGTAAAATGTTGTAAAGGCCAATGTTAGAACTGGCAATCTCCATGTTACAAGCACAACACTAACAGTAAGCCTATAGTGAGCTAACCAGATGGAATGCATACATGGAATAGCAACAGCGGTGACACCCTTACTTGTCTAATGAGAATTTCTTTCAATTGTTATAGGTGACATGCTGACTCAGATTAATCAAATGATCTGGCTCTTAAGCTCTTTTCCCACGACACCAGCTTGAGCAACAAAGACTCAAATGAACCTCAAGACTAATTATTTACACTGAAAGTGATTTAGACGACCGAATTGCAGAACTTCCCACCACTAGTCACCTTTCAGTTGCAGTAAAGGTGAGCTAATGAGTGTGGCATCTACATCAAGCTAAAATACTCAAAGACGCCGACTGGTGTCGAAACAGAAAACACATAAACCAAACCATAACATGCCACAGTGGTTGTCAGTCCATTAATTCAACCCATGTTGAGCACCAATTATATTGAAATGATTTAGTTTATAAAATATTCAGCTTCCTGATGCAAACACTGCTGTGCGACTCAGACACATTTTTATTATAAGCTTGCATCCACATAACTGGTCATCATCACCTTCAACTCTTCATTTAAAAATTCAATCATATTGGCCTGTGTAATGTGTTTCTGATATCATTAACCTTTTACGCACTTTCACAATAAATGTCAAAGCGTATAGTCAAAATGATGCATTATCTCTTGGCTTCACTGTTGCGAAGTTAATGATGATAATGGTATGTGAACAATCTTATTCCATTTAATGATAAGAATCTTATTGCAGATTAGTCACAGTGTAATAAAATAATCATAGTATTTCACACTTATCTAATATGTATAAGTTGTAGTCAAACTAAAATAAGTCACTAAAATCAGCTCACAATATCAGTCACATAATCATGTAAAGTACATGGAAACAAACATATTTTAGTACTGTTTGATTGATCACCTGGCTGGATGTCACCAGACATTCATGAATGGGGGGCAAAGCCTTTTATATGGGGGCCACCAAAGCATTGTTGTATTGTGTATTAGCAACAGTTGTACAACCTATAACTAAATGTACATTTTGGTCAAGGTTGCTAAAATTATACATTCCTTAACATATAGTTCCTGTGATAACATTTCAGGCACTGCCAGTGATTTGAAACAGTTTGCTACAATATTTAATGTGCCTAGTAATGTTTGAGCTGTAAATATAACTATATACCTTTTCAGGTATAAAGCATGTTGTTGTTTATACATTGCTGGCCATGTCACTGCAACTGCAGTGCCGACTGTACCAACCTCAGTCAGTGATTATAGCTTGTATAGTATCGCACCGCCAGATTTTCTTTAAGTAAATTCTGAGACACAGCACTGGCTAATCGCGTCAAGAGCCGCATATACTTGACAGGAAAGGTATTTTTATTAACATGCACAACAATTAACTACGTAACTGAGTGATAAAGTATGTACAGTTATACAGAGGAACATGGCCCTGGCTGTTTTTAGGTATTGTTCTGTTAGGTAAGTAGGCTACTGATAGTGCTTAATTAATACATGTAGGCTACTGAAACTTAATTTAGTAAATAAAGCAGGCTACTGCACTATTGTTGCACTGGAATTACACCTACAGGCTTGAGTGACAATGCTTACAGCCAATGAAAATCTACTTCTCAATTTCAGAAAGCACTGTCAAGCTGTCAAGGGGTCTATGCTTGAGACATTCAGCACAAAGTTGCTTGTGACATAGTGCTAATGGAAGGAAGAGGCTGACACTTTAGCTTGTAAACAGTCAGCCACAATGTTGCAAAGTCACTTGCTTGTGCAGCCTCCCCTAGGTCCTAGTGCTGGCCCTGTTAAAAGACGTGATGTGATGGAACGATTGAGGAAAAATTTGACGAGAAATTATATGAATGTAAATATTGATTTATTTAGGGGGGCTAATACATTTTGTAGGGGGATAAAGTCCCCAAACTTCGACCTAGCAACGTCCCTGACGCCTGGCCCTCCTCAATGCACTCATTTGTCATAGCTTATCATAAATAATTACACCGTCTTTGTGTTTGTTGCGTCTCTTACTGGCCACACTTCTCTGCTTTCACACTCAAAAACAATGCCAGCCCCCAAACTTGTCAGTGGATGGAAATAACCTTTTCTGATTGGGCCCTTGGCATATGTAATTATCACAGCAGCCTGGCTGTTTGTGGATGTGCTTCACTGCCCACGGAATACCTCCCAATACTCATCCACAATGCCTTTCCTCCACGGCCATTTCACTATGGCATTTGCTAATCTTGAGGAAAGACAAATTTATCCTGAGTGAGTGAGTGAGTGAGTGATTTTAAAAGGATAAGGAAATGATCAAGCTCTTTTGGATATTGACTGTTTCAATATTCTGTGAATAATTTGTGAAAAACTGTCCTCATCATTTTCACTGCTTTAATTTTTTTTTCCAGAACCTGAGCAGCAGATATATTTCTAGTACAAACTAGATGGGAAATGATAACAAGGCTCTATTCTCCCCTTTTTCTGCTCAACTACTCTGTTCCCTCTAACACATTTCCCTGTTGTTGGCATGTTGTGTGGAGCATCACCAGTTTCCCAATATATTGTCTGAGAATAGTGAGAGAGGTTTCCCTTAGAATACTCTACAGTAGCATATCTGCTTGAAAAACGTTGATTATCAGCTTCCCAGCACTTAAAATACAACAGGAATATGTCTGTAGGTGTGTGGTTTTACTGGAAACTGAAGTTGAATAGTTTTGAGTCAACTATGCCTAACAGAATATTATACACATTCACATTCACATTCATTATTGCATTTAACCATGTTTTCTAATTTGGGTCTCTGAGACCCAAATTAGAAATAGTGTATTATTATTATACGGTGCATATGAAACACAATTTCAAAGCCAAAACAAATCCAAAATGAGTAGACTACTTTTTTTTTTTGTGCTGTTGACAAGGCTCTGTCTCACAGACAGACCCCAAACAGAACATGAAGGCTAGATGAACGATATAGGAGGGGTCATGTATAGGCCTGAAATAGAGATAATCTGGTATGTCACCACTTCCACTTCCTAACCCTGACCCTATTTTTTGGCAGCGGCTAATACAGGGTGTTCAACCATTTACATTGAGAGAACGCTACCTCCTGTTGAGCTCAATGAGCATTGTTGCCAAAAAGGAATATACTGTATGGATGTGTGAGTGAAAAATAACATGGAGAGAGAGAGCAACTATAATGTTTAAAATTTACAAAAAAGAAAGAAAGAAAGATGCAATTTCATTTAAAGAGAGAGTAAGTATTGCACAGTGCTTTTTTTATTCTAGAGGGAAAATGTATTGAGATGATTGTGTGAGCCACATGGCTAAACTGGAAGGAGACAGCTAGACAGGCATGCTATTCTGTTTATCTGAGACTATTGGATGCCCTGGATTACAATAACACCTGTTTTGACTTCATGGTGCAATCCTGCCATTGTTTAAGTGCACTGACCTGGTGCAGCCATATATGCCGATGTTCACGCAGTCACACAGACTGTGTCTGAAATGCAAAACACTCACCCGTGCTCCCTTTATCGCTATCTTCATCTTATTGGTTGATTTTTTTCGGTTTCATGCAAATGCTTGAACTTTGCATGCATGAACATGCACGTATGTCCTGTACTTTATGTGCCTGCTTTCTTGCAAATGTGCACATAGAGAAACTATAACTGCCGGCCTGTTGAGGCACCTCTCATGTCTCAGCCACCATCATGTACAATATGCATTGAGCTGCGATGAAACCACATTCCCCGGGAGTGTTCCTGATATCTGGCAGTTCAGGCCCGGACAGCCAACCAACCGGGCAGCATGTTATTTATACCCGCCGGCTACATCGCTCCTTATCACATGGTACTCAGGGAATCATAATCACTCACTCTGGAATGAAGGCATGCCTTTGGCACTGAGCTAAAGTGTGTGACCATTAGCGGCGATCAGCATAATGTGTAGCGCAAAGCACAACGGTGAGTTCACCCTGGGTATTACTGCACAAAACAATCATGTACAGTACAAAATAGGTACTTTGCTATTGCATTCCATTTGAACCAGTAGACTCTTGCATTTTAACAAAGGTCGCATGTGAATTCATCTGATTATATAATAATGACATATGTTACCTTAATAATCAATCAAAGAAAATGTTGTACCTGCTATCTGCCACAAATACAAGAGCAGCTTGAATCAAGCATGTTAACGGTGGTCTCCTTGACACAAGCAGGGCATTTGCACATTATTGCCTTACTGACAGAAACATGTGTCAGTCACAACCAGTTGGATGGGACCAGTATGGCATGTGAGTTAGAACACTATGTGAGTAGCCACGAGGCACAAATAGAAACACGTGAACAGGTCTGGCTGGTCTAGCGAGATCCATCTAGTGTGGAACTATCTCTGACGACACTTTGCTTTGATGTAATAGACACCTGACCTGGTGTGTGCACGATCTGTGTTGTGGTGTGTGTGTGCGTGTGTGTGTGTGTGTGTGTGTGTGTGTAGACTTCATAAAGGGGCATACGCATGGCAATCATCAAAAGCCCCCCAGCACTGGCAGAGCAGTTGTTTTTCCATGAGGAGAGCAGTAATGCCAATCTAAACTCTGAGCAAGGTCACACTCAAAGTGGAAACGTTGACCTCCTTACTATAACCTGTAAATGTGCAATAAAAAGCATGATATAATGTTAGCAGCTGGATCATTTATTTTATGTTGCTGTGATTTTACAGAACTTTACAACACTGAAAAACAAGGTTGAGAAAGTAGTCTAATAATCACTTCATTCTAAAGAACAGACTAACAATATGTTGTATGTTGTTCAAGACGCACAGCAAACAACCTTACCAGTGTGTAACTGGGAGAGTGTGGATGGCTGTAGGACATTGGTAGTAGACTAGCAAGGTATAATCGAAGATACTCTAATAATAAGATACAATATAATGCATTTCAAATGAAGCAAACATTGAATACTTCTAGTCTCTTAAGTGGGCATGTCACCAACGGCATTTTGCTGTGGAGGCTGACACACAGACAGCTAAATATATCATTCATGGCCTGAAAAAAACTAGCTGCAGAAATTCCATTGTGGACTCAGCTTGATCGTAGATACTTTGGACTATGTAATATACTCAAAATACCCATTAACGCCCCCAGAGAGAAATATTGGACAATATTCTAGTGAAATCCGTGGCCCTCCTCAGTGCATATAACGTGCCCCCCCCCCCCCCCCCTTCCCTCTCTATATTCCAGTCTCTCGTATAATGAGAAGTGGGTTCACTGCCCATCCAAAAGTTACTGTACGTACATTCCCAGAGCATTTCTACGATACCATGGTAAGATCACTTACAGTAGTATGCATATGCGGCATAGTCACACCTACACCTACTTACTCTGTGGATTTTGTACATTGTATATCAATACAGCATATCATATGTGATTCATCTGTTTTTTTTTTTATCACAACAATATTTATTTTGCAAAATAATATTGCATTTAGAGCATTTGTATGAATTGAAGCCCATGTCAGATTTTTCAAAATATTAATAATTCATAATAATCGTGAGAACATCCTCACAATGTTGAGGAAATATTAGCCAATGCAACTTTTGAGAATGTTTAAAATATTAAATATAATACAGGACACACAAGAACTGTCAGACACGCAAGGAGATGGGGGGGAAGGGGGACGTTAGATGCTGATGGAGTGCTATAGAGCAAGACAACTTTTAAGTCGCGTTCTCCAGTAGTAGTTTTATTAGGCTATGGCCAAAATGTGTAATAGACTAATATTGTTTTAAGTCAGTTTAGCCTACAGTAGGTCATCCCAAAACACAGACTTTATGAATATGCAGAAGGTTTTGAACATGAGCATGAGCTTGTCCAGGGGGTAATACATTACAAATTATTTATATATAATGCACTTCCCCCATATAGAAGAGAACAGAATACTATGCTAAATCATGCCTATGTGTGTTGACGCCTATGCCTAAAGCAATACATGTTTTATATATAATAATATATATCATATGCCTAGACATCTCCACCCTATTGATGCAGAAAAGGCACAAATTGTTCCATAAGAATTCACCAGAATGCAGAAAATGAAGTATTTGATTCTTAACATTTTCTTGGGGAGGACCCCGCACCCCCCACTTTTGATGTACCCACCAATGTTCAAACAAAGTCTGTGTCTTGGCTATGGCTACTGAAATTGGTAATTACAGCACTACATCAGCATTGTGCCAGAACTATGTGTAGAGTCTTGTGAGTAATAACCAATTTTACCTCACTTGTTTCCTCTGACAACATTATCTACATGTACTGTATTTGCTTATCGAATGTAAGATCAAAATAAAAAAGGAACACACATGATATGTTGAATGGCTTGTTTTGCATTATTTATTTGGGGAAAGACTTTTGCTATACAGTATTTTATGTTTCTGACAGAAAGTAAAGGGTTATGTTTTCATCAGGTTTCAAAAGGAAGGCATAGTGGTAAGAGACATGTTGTTTGAAGAATGAACAATAAAGCCCACGGGAAGTATACTGTATAAGGAGTATACCATAATGTAGGCCCTAGAAGAGAGCTGTGTGGTAACCCCAGGTGCAGAGGAGGAAGATACATTTCCAATCTTCAAGAAAATGTCCTGTCTCTCAATGATGTAAACAGCTTGAAGGCAATAGCCAATTTACTTTGGTTTTAATATGATCTACTGTAGAAGGGTGGTATGATCAATTGGGTCTAAGGTCTCTAAGGTCAGGCACAATTGTGATAACCTTATAACAGTAAATAATAACACATTTAGATAAGTTGTTTCTCTGAAACCTGACTATTCAGAATATTGTTAACATTCTGAATGGCAATTTGGAAATGGGAAGAATTTTATGAAGATCATTATCCTAAGTCTAGGTCAGGTTTTTAGATGAGGGGTTGATAATGCTTGTATAAAATATGATCAGGAGGACAATACCATTTTTTGCAGCTATTTATTATGGACAATATACAGAGGCTGGCCATGTAAAGTGTCCAGCACTTACTTAAAAAGGCATGTTGGAACAATATCCTGAGGGCAGGAGCAAGCTTCATGCATGAGATAATGTCAATCAGATGTGAAAGATACAGGTTCAAACCGAATAAAAAGAGTGGAGCATGTGGCTAAATCTGGGGGATTGTGATGTGGAGGTGAGAAGCAAGATATTATGGCTTCAATCTTGCCAGTGAAGAAGGTCAAGAACTCTTCACGTCTCAGAAATAGCATCAGGAAAAGCAGTTGCAACCAGGTGCCAACATGTGTTTACACTATCACACTGAACAGATGTTATTATTCTGATACATGGGCATAGCATAGGTTTTGTTTCGGGGGACAATAATGGCTGTGGGTCCGTCCCATATAAATATACTGTAGGTCCTTCCCCAGGAAAATATTAGCATCAAACACTTAATTTCCTGTATTCTGGTAAATTTATATGCAACAATTTGAATCTTCTCTGCATCAATTTATGGTGTAAATATGTATGTATTGCTTTCAAATTATTCTGTATATTATATTTTATTATGTAATATCACTGATTCAACACACATGCACAGGCATGACAACTTTTCTGTCCTCTGCAATAGCTGACTATACATTTAAATCAAGAACATTTTGTCTTTAACTGATTAATATAGTACATTGTTTAAATCTATTAGAGAATAGTGCCCCATCAGTGTCTAGCATCCCCTGGCCACGTGTGTGTGTGGCAGAGCGTGTAGAGTAGAAGGAGGTGGTGGTTGCAAATGGTGAGTACGGTGCATCAGCGACAAATTTGCCCCCACCCCCCCACCCCCCGGAAATCTATGCCTATGTTCTGAGAACGTGTACTGGTACTGAAATAAACCCTTTCTCAGAATATCAAATGAGACTTGCAATGTGTCCTTTTTTCTCTTCACTTTTCTACACCGCTGTGTGAGAGTGTGGCTGACATTGTTCAGCCAGGGTTGAGCCCTTTAGCTTTCACTTCCCTCTTTAAGATGCCAAGACATGCGCAATTAGCTCTGTGCTAATCTCAAACAGTACAATTTACTCTAATGTAGAAAAGATACAGTGCTAGGTGACATTTTTGTTTTTTGTGCTGATGCAACATCTTACCATAAATGACTAGCTTGTAGATTGACCTTTTTCATTTATATGTAGTTTGTATAGTGTACAATATCTGCAACACCTATTGAACCCTGTATCTTAATGATCAATTAGTCTGTTAATGACGCATCGCTGCATTATGTTATGTCACAGTTAAACATAATTGGGCAACTGAAGGGGATGTCCTCTGTGTGGACTGAAAAAGGAATCATTTAGTTTGGTGGTTCATCTTTTATGCCTCCTCTACCTATACAAATGCTATCCCGATTCAAACACTCATTCTCAGGGAAGCAAACAAGCAAAATGATTAAAGAGCAACAGCAGCCCACTACAATAGCAGTGGATGAGTTTAGAGTGTGGAGTAAAGCATGGCCTTCTACCAAACAAAGGAAACAATATTATTTTAAGTGGGCTCATTTTTTAGCAGAGGCCAAGTTAGGACAGGTTTGCCATTTGCTTAACTACTTTCAAATGGACATCAATTTAAATTTAAATCAGAAGTCCATTAACTGACCTGCTGTTTTAATGGCATTTTAAATTGGTTACCATTTTCTATCATAATCTGTGTATAGTAAAAGCTTTTATATTTAAATGTATTAAGTCATGCACAATGTTAAATGTGTTAGGTGTCTAATTGACCTTTCCCAAGCCCCGCCCCTTTCACTTGTCAAGTGAAAGGGGCGGGGCTTGGGAAAACACCATAGAAAGCTATTACAGCAAAACAGACAGCAGACGGAAGGTTCCATCAGATTCATAAAATGCTCATAATTTATTGAAGGACAAGCAATAAATAATAATAATGTTATACATTCAAATAAAGGAGACTTCTGGCCTCAGGTATATGTCTAGTTACAGTCTTCTATAACTAGTACTAGTGCTAACAACATTATGAGTCCGTTCAAGTTAGGAAGATCATCATTAAGAAAAAGGACCAATCGTCTATTTGTGTGTAGATTGTCTTAAAATGTAACAGCAGTGCAATGGTAGAGCAGAGAAGGTCAGGAATGTTATGGAAACTTAACAGATGGGAAATTAGCTCACACCGTTAAGTAGAGACAACTTTTTACACCCTCCAGACGTTTTACCCTTAAAAACCTTTAAGAGTATAGGCTTACGTGAACAGGACATTTAACAAGCAAAACACACTTATGACTTTCATTCATACTGAGTTGAATATAGGTGGTAAGAACGTTTTTATATTTCGTGCATTATTGTATGTGTGCCAAGAGTTTTAATTCCAAATTTAGATGAAAGATGCATTTGCATCATCTATTATGTGCTGTGATGTTCCGGAAGAGAGCTGATATAATTAAACATCCTGATTCCTTTCCATGAACACATCCACTCTGACGTGATGTTTACAAAATATGAATAAATGGCATAATAGACTTCCATCCACCTATTCTCTCACCTGCATATAAATAGGAATATTTATTAGTGGTCCAAGTGCATTCTGCAGAAGCAAAATGAATATGAAGTGGATGCCAATTAATTCAAGAGGTGTCAAGTTTCATTGCTGGTGGGGATATTATACCTTAACCTTCCACAGACACTATGTTTACTACTTTTTAATTTAAGGTTAATGATAGTTACTTCTTAACTGAAGATATAGTACACACTTTTGGCAGTTGCAATTAATTAACCAAAACATTGCTTTCTGGTTTACATAACTTTGGTTATGTTTCATTTAAACTATGGAGTCATGTGCTAAGATTCAATTAAACCACTTGGGTGTTATGCATGGCTGGCTTGACAATAACGCAGGGAAATGCTTATAAATGTGTTAAAAAAGGAGTGATACAGTATAAACAATGTAAACTCCTACACAATAGAAAATAACATGACACACATGACGAAACTGTGAACAATCAATATGACAAAACAGTATTGTGTCAAGACAACCATTCACTGAATATAAAAAGCAAACTTCGGGAGAATTATCAAAGACAATGTGCTGGAGATACCAATAGGACAATACTTTTATCTAACAGCTTTCAGTCTTTCTTATTTAATTATTATATGCCACTGTTAAGAATACGCCCTGTTAAAAACGACAAAGGAGAGAGACATGCAGCAAGTGAGATAAAGATGAACACAAGACAGTACAACCTTGAACTGAATAGATTATTTTAATAATGCATTATCCACCTGTCTCTTCATTGACACACAGCTTTATTTTTAAATTAGGCCTGATTTATTGAGGGTTTAATTGAAGTCTATACTTAGTCCTGGTACATACTGTATCTTTAATCTGCCTCCTTTGCAGAAGATTATAATTCAACACATGTACATGTTGTAATAATAATATAATATGATTTTTTTTAACAGGGTCTACAGTTTTAGCCTAAAATTTTACTGAAGCTTGTGAGATCAGGATTGTCTCGCGAGTTTCAGTTACATTTTGCAGTGAGAATAGTCTGGAAAAACTAGAAATCAATTTGAATGTGTCCGGTGTCCGAGTAGCAATTGAATTGACCAAAAATGTTTGGCCTATAGTGGTTACTTTAGCACTATTATATGTGCAATGACTACATTGCATGCATTTCCTTGTCTCTTGCTCAAGTCGCATATAGTAAAGACGTTGGCATGTGTTCAAAAATAAATGTAATTTCTCCACAAAATGCTTTGATGTATCAATGATGTACTGTATATATTTTATTATCCCCGAATCTATTGCAGAACCACTTCAGGGCAATTCTAGATTTAAATTTCTACTTGTGAGATAACATTTTATGTTTCTACCGACTGTTTTATTGCAATGTAATGAGCAAAACAGAAAGTGATGTCGCATATGGTGTTTCACGCAAATCACCAGCAGCGCTGCTTGTGGCTAAGCACTATCGCTCATAATAAAACATTTTCTTTGAAACACTTAAACTCTCAGCTCACCAACAAAGGGAAACAATGTGCGTGCCCTGACTATACCTTTGATGGGGCTGACCATTGAGCTGTCCACTGGCACTGCATCACAGTTCTCATATCAGCTTAAAGCACAGATAATACAGCCTGACTGAAATAGTCCATTAAATTGATTATTCTGTTAGACAGCGCCACCACAAATTGTACATGCCCGCTTTGATCCACAAGTATCTAAGATATGAAACAATGCATTCAATCACATGCAGGCTGTGGGTTGTAAAGGCTGTCACGATAGTGTGCTTTTACTTTTCCGCTTTGTTTTTGCACGCTGTGTATGAAATTGTCCTAATGATAACTTCACACAATCACTATACTTAAAGGAGAATAGGCCTATCAAGCAGCTTTCAGATCAAGTGTAATCCTTACACTATTTGAAGTGATGTTCATAAAGGCCTTCTGTGTCTTCTCTTTATAACTGTAGGTATTGATCAAGAAAAGAGAGAGCCGTGATTAGTTGCTCCATTATCCCTGACAATACTATACAGTATATAGCTGCATGCATTGTGGCTAACAGAAGTTATCATGTACAACGCTTTGAGTGGCTGGAAGTTTGGAAAAGCGTGATATACATACAGTCCATTTACCATTTAATGATACAGTATTAGGGAACCGTTAGTTAGTTTGTTAGATAGATAGTATGAAAACAATTGTACTGCAGGGGGGACTACAATCCAAGCACTAGGCCAAACCCTGTTCAAATGATAAGATGTTGTTTAACATTGTTATTGATACAGGCTCAAAGGAATTATTTAACTCATTAAATTAACATCTCTTAACTCTGGATCATTTGTCTGATTCATAGTTCATGTATAATATGTGAAGGATCACAAAATTATCTTTACATGTGTAAGAACATTATTACCATTCTGACAAATTATTGTCATGGCATACTAAGTGCAATTACGGCGTGTCTAAATTAGAGCTTGGGGTCTAGGCCTGTCACAATAACTCTTTTTGTTGACCGATATATTGTCCCAGAAATACGTTTTTTTTTAATTTCATTAGATATGTCCTGCTTATATTTTATATAAAATAAATGTAATTTCTTTCAAATGTAAATAAACATTTTCATATTGTAAATCCCAGGATTCTCTGAAATGATTTGCCTGTACTAATGGGGCGGGAGGAATCCACACAATGCCTAATTTGATATAGGCCTGGAAGTTTTTTCTGTTGTGATGGAGTGAGCCTTTGATGAAAAGTGTGTCCTGGTCAAGCAAGGCCCAGTGAAACACAACTGTGAAACTCATATTGCCATGTAAGCTACAGTTACACAGTAAACCAGAGTGTATAAATATGTCCCTACAAACATTTGAACCGAAAACTGATCTGTTGGAGATAAAATATAAATATTGGGCAACTGGATGGCTTATTTCTCCTCTTTAATTTATCTATATAATCATATCTGTTAATGGAAGTCGTTTTTTCTTATTTCACCCAAACCCTCCCATTTGTCAATGACCAGCAAGGTTACACACGCTTATGGGAAAAGTATGACCTGAGCAAAGGAAGAAAGACTTAATAATACAGCGTTGTCAGATGGTATATCACGAGGGTATAGAGTATGGGAATTCCCCTTTAAACATACCTTTTAACCTTTCTCAGTGTCCCACATAAAATACAACAATGTCCTCTTCAGAGGCAGACATCACTCAGTAGGTCTGATTAAGAAATGTAAGATGTTTCACTTTGGCGGAGTGGTGCTCATGCATGTCTGGATGTCAGTATATTTGTTCCACTCTGAGGACGCTGCATGCGGTTCAGCTGCACATCAATGCAAATATCTGATGCAGCCAATCAGGTGGACACAAATCAATGCATACAATAATGCCACACAGTCACACTGCTAGAGTGACAGAAGACTACACCTGGTTCTACCAGGGGAGTGGAATCTGTCCCTGTTTCATTCGGGGGAAAGTGGCTGCACTGCATAATTGACGTACCCTTGTGAATCAGTGAAAAGTCTGCTGTGTGGAGGTTTCAAACCCCACAGTATAAGGATGTGCTGCTCAACAGTGGGTGGGCTGTCTGATTTGTTGCTTTTGTTTAGCCTCAGATTTCTGTGGTGCAACCTCCCAGTGGAACAGTCCTCACAGGCGGAGTGCCAGGGTCTGTGGAACAGGCTCCAGACGTCACCCCCAGGCCCCATCCCACCCATCTGAGAACATCAGAACAGGAAGAAACACATTCATAAAGAAATGCTCACTGAGAGGTTGGCAGCCTGCCCAAGACTGGGAGAAAGCCTTAATGTGTGAGCCAGGCCAAAGGGTCAGTCATTTAAACCTTACCCAGTAAGATATTTAGGCTTGAAGTTTTGAGATGAGCATAGGGATTATGGAGGAGTGGGTGGGAAGTTCAAATAACACTCACACATACCCAAATACACACTTGCAGTCGCTGAACCCTGTCTGAAAAGTCTGATAGAGCTGTTGTATTGTGTTATGACAAAGTTTAGAACATGAGCCAGACAGGCAGACTCAATGTACCACACACAGAACAGGCCCAAAATGTCTCTGATGCGTCCCATACACCACTAGATTTTAGATTTAGATTTAAAGGGGATTTTTACTTTTGTCAACACTTCTGTGGCTTCCTTAAATTTTACTGGAAGTCATCCCAGCAACATTCTTCATGAATTAACCTATCGTACGAGGTACAGTGTAGGATCTAAATTGACATTTTTGATGAAAGTCTTAGTGTTGTGGTAATGAAACTACTGTACACAGTTGAGATTTTAACAGAAGTTAAACTGCTTAAGACATTTAGACTCAGACTGAAATGGATCACTATGATCCGGAAACCCTAACCTCCTGCAGTTCTAACTTGAGTACCATGGTCAGGAGTTGAAAACCCCAAAGATCAGAATACCAAAGGATGCATTCCTCTTTTCGGTCAGGTGGACAATGCTTTAGAGAAGGCACATGTACACTTTGTTCCCCACAATAAAGTCAGACTGAGGATTCAGGCTGAATATCCAATACATCTAGAAGTCTAAATTGGAGAGTGCAACAAAAGGTTTCTCCCACTTGTCTTCATCCATTCCACTAGCTTTCATTACATATCGATCTTGGAAATATTGATACCTCTCTCGCCAACGAGACCAGATCTATGAATGCTGTGGCCACAAGCCCCATTATTATCACTCCGGCCCTGCCTCTCAATTCACAATGAAAGGAATCAATGGCCTAAACTTTTTTCTGCTGCACCTCAAATACAATGCAACACTTTAATCGACCCTGGAAAATTATTATAATAATTTACCCTGTCTTCTTGTCAATGGCTTTTGCACATCTTAACAAAAACTAATACTAATATAAATTATAATACTAATATAAATGACGATTGGATGGCTATAGAGTATACGAATGTGTACACTGTATATACTGTATAATTAGTTAGTTTGTCTCATAGACTTACAGTAATATTTTTGTGCAGGTATTCAAAAGTTATGCAAGTGTTGTCTACAATAGAACTTTCTCAACTAGAGAAAAACTCTATACTTCTGGTAGAAGGTGATACAATACATGCACACAGTCTCCACTTCCCCCTTTCTCCACCAGACTACCCTTCAGTGAACCCGTTCTTCTGGGAAGAGATGATAAAACCAGCAGCTCTATCCACCGTTTCCCTTTAAGGGGTTGCTGGTTAGCGTGACATTGTAAGCACTGGGTCGGCTAATAACTCTTGGCTGTCAGTTACCGTAAAGTCTTTATTTAAAACTTATTTTACCTTTCACTTACATTACCTCATTCAAACTGATTGAATTATATAAACAGATGGTTGAACATAAATTTGAAATAAACATTACTTTTATTCCCCACTGACAATGTGTTTATATTTACATTTATGCTGTAGACATTATTTAGGACAGGAGACAAACAGGTAAATTTCACTAGACAGTAGACAGGAATCTCAGCTATCCCACTCCATCACCAATACTTCCTATATAATTTTATCTTATCTTATCTTATCTTATCTTATCTTGCAGTATCATATCATTATCTTAAATTGTATTCAATTATACTATACTGTACTGTATATAGACATACTTATATTATAATCTATCAGCTATATGTCATATTTTGACGCTCTATAATTGTGCACAATTCAAAGTAGTATACAAATGAAAATAATGTAGAAAATCATTTGTTAATATCCCTTTATTGTGTTCATATTCCTTAAGAAAATCAAATTAATCTACAGCTATTGATAAATTGTTACACAAATCAGATTTTCTTTATTTTATTTTGTTTCTTCTAGAAAAAAGCACCATACAAAAGAATATACATCTGCACAGAAAATGAATGCAGTCTGTATCTAATTGTAAATAAAAAATATGTTCCCACACAAGAAGACAGGCACATTATTCCTAGCTCTGTTAATAACAGGGAAGGTGCTGTGAATTTAAGTGCTGGATTAACACACATGATTTGACAGCATTAACACACACACACACACACACACACCATGAACTAATTTCTCAGGAAAATGAAATCCAGGAGTTAGCAATGTCCAGGGCATCTGGTAGACATTTAAGTGCAGTCAGTGGTGTGAGGCCCTATTTAACAAATACTTTCTATTCTCAACAGCTGTTGTGTCTGTGAATTTACAAAGCTGAGCAGACTTAAGCACAATGAGTTGAATATGTATATTGAATAACTGTGGATGTGACCTGTAATACGCAGGATAGTACTCAATCAAACATTCTAGAACAATTCCTACAAATGCTACTGCCTCATCAAACTTGCATTAGTCCTCTGCTGACATCTAGTGACTATATTAGGCATTAAACAGAGTGCCACGAGTTAGTCCATTCTTACAGTGTAGCTGCACTGTATATTATACTCCTGTTCATTGCAGTATATATACTGTAGGCTACTGTACATTACTACATATATCTTTTATAGGAGCTTTTATCGTTCTGATCAAGTTTATACTGGGCATATATTCAATATCTTTTATAGTATTGGTTGTATCATTCATATTTGTATTTGAATTGCAACATAATATTATTTGCCCCAATGATATATCAAAGCAAGTGCACATTTTCAAATAATTCTAGTTTACAATTACATTTCCTTTTAGATGAAATGTGTGTATATACACCAAAAAATATAAGAGACCACTTCTGTTTCAGTTTGTCAGATTTGTACTATTTTAATACATTTTTATATTATATTTACATATTTTTATATTGTATTTATATCATTTTTGTTATATATGTAACAGTACAGTATATTTATACTATTACATTTTAAATAATTAAATGTTTTTCTGTGGCTGTATATACGTTTTTACATTACCACTTTGCCACAAAACACCACCTTGGTGTCATTTTTCACTCTATACTCTATACAAAACATAAAACAATAGTCACACCGGTATGGAATGACACAGGCTGCCCTATGTTCAAAACATTGCATTGTGATATCATATCTTTAAAAAACTGTGCCCTTACAGTATTTATAGTTCAAATTAAAACTTTATTGTTAAATATAGGAACATTAGTTTAGACCACGACACAGACACTCAATGTGCCAATATGATTATTGTGTAGCTGTTCATACAATCATTAAATATTGTACAAAATATGTGATACAGGTTTCATTATACTACACATACAGCAAATGCATCCATGTAAAATGAGTAGCAGAGCAAATTAGCATTAGAATCATTGAATAATTTAATTTAATTTAATAAGCAAAATAATTACCTGTGTGTGTGTGTGTGTGTGTGTGTGTGTGTGTGTGTGTGTGTGTGTGTGTGTGTGTGTGTGAGTGTGTGAGAGAGA
>JAODOY010068686.1:0-16426 GCA_025399855.1 Forbesichthys papilliferus
AATAATAATAATAATTATTATTATTATTATTATTATTATTATTATTATTATTAAATAGTTTCCTGGAGCTCTGTGGTTCACATCCTTTACTTACAGTAAACACAGAGAGGTCGGGGACGGCTAGCAAACTAAGTAGAGGGGCCACGGCTCCATGCTTTATGACTGTATCCCTGAGGGCGGATCCATCACCTGAACAAATAACATGTACAATTTTAAACGTGCAATCATTGCTAATAATGTCCTTGTGCATTAGGAGAGAAATAACACTATTGCAGTTTTTCAAAAGATTACCAGCAATGTTGCCAAGAGCCCAGACAGCTTGCTCGCTGATGTGTGGGTGGGGGGATGTGATGAGGCTGATGAAAGCAGGAATGGCCCCTCCTGCCACAACGGCGGCTGTCTGCTCCGATGTGCCAGAGGCAATGTTGGTTAAAGCCCAGGCGGCCTCGAACTGGATGGGAGGAGAATCCTCCACCCCGAGGAAGGCAACAAACTTGTGGATAAGCCCAGCACTTATAATGTTGTTAATGGGTGGATGCTTTTCACGTGACAGTAGTTTCCTGCGGTAAACATGGCAGAACAATCTGTGTTTAACACTACTGTGTACATGCTCACCTGCATTTATAATAGAAGAAAAGCCACCTCTCCTAATGCTATAATTATTTTTAAGCAATTTGAATAAGAACAGGCTGTAAGTGTTAGGGGCTGTGTTTTTGTTTAAAATGTATTGGAACCAGCTGAGCTGTTAGTGATTTCAATAAGGGCATGAATTAACTTGAATGAAATGCGCGCACACACGTCACCAATATTACCTAGCAGCTTGAGTAGCCTGGAGCTGGGACTCAAGATTGGTGCCATTTACTCCAACCAGAATCTCTTCAACTGTCCATTGTCTTGTGGTCTGTACATGAAACATAACATGGGGCATTACAGGACATAATATTTAATTTGCGATACTTAGTCATCATATAATGACTTCCTACCTGACTATTTTGGCTCTTCTCTTGAAGAGGAGAGGTTGCTTCATCGGGAAAAATAGATACATTTCTTCTTTTGAAAATCTGGTCATCCTTTTTTGCTTTGCGAAGCTCTACATTCACTTCGACTCTCCTGCGTCGAAGCTCCTTCGTGAATAAATTAAAAGCACAAATGAACGTGAAGATATGGCTCGCCAAATGAGTCTTGAAGCATGCTCTTACATTTGCACTGTACGGTACCGGTATACCAGTTGAAAAGTGAACTCACATTGACATCTTTGCCCTTGTTCTTGAACTGAGTCAGACGTGCGGTATTCTCAGACATTTCAAACCAATTGGAATGTTTTAATCAACAGGGAAGTCGAAGGATTCTGGTATTATGCCTAAAACAATTGAAACGTTAACCCACGTTTAATCATGCCGACATGCAAACCTAAAAACGTCAAACTACATAATGACAAAACACTAAACAGGCTACACAATTTGCAGAGAACGCACACTGCAAGCATGTAATGGGGGGAGTGGGAACATCAAAATTATAGGTAATTTATTGTGAATCGAATACATTATTTTAAAAATGTGCTGATCCTTACCTTGTTCGTAGTGAAAAGATGTCTGGTATAGAAAGGGCTGTTCAGACCTTTAAACTTATGGAACAAAGCTCGCTGATTGGGCTGTTCAAGGGAAAGCATCTGACGGCTTCCACTCATTGGGCTTTTTTGAAAAATCACAAAGCGCACAAGGAAGTGTTGTCATATGCCTACTATCGCGAGAGTACAACGGGGTCTTAGGAAACCATTTAGACTCCTAGTTGTGTTTTAAAGTGATTTCATTGGTCTTTCGGTCTGGCGTTTGTTTTTGAACGTGATTTCATTGGTCTTTGGTCTGCCTGATGTTCGTCCAACATTCACATTTATGGCATTTACCTTTTAGCAGATTATAAGAACAGTGAGTGAACTAATCATAAAGTTATTGCATTTTAAGAATCACATTATATTAATCAAAATTAATCAATTTTATTCAAGCAAAACTTAATTGCTTCTACATGACTAATACAACTACAACCATACACATTAAATGTGTCATGGTGCAAAAAAGTACTGCACCAAAGGGAATAGATAAAGTGGAAGTTTATCCGTTTATTATGTTTCATATACATCAATATTTCTTCAGCCGTAATACAAAATAAGAAAAAGAAAAGTCAAAATCTGACACATTTTTACAAACAGGACATGATACCTTCAAATACATGTTTAAGTCTTCCCATTCAGCCATTAATGAAGAGCAAACCAATTATAAAAACCTATTGGTTTCAGTAGGCTACAGAATCTTGACCAAACTACATTATGTCCAAACAGGTCATGTTGAGATCCAAGTCTTCCATGCCAATTTAAACAAAGCAATGAGTTGAAATTGGAAGAAAGTCACTCCACTTTGAGTTCAGACACAAAACATCTGATACATTACGCTCAGTAAAACTCAGCTAGCGTGATTCAGTATGCAAAATCCTACTTTTCCTTAGTCACGATGACCATGATAATGGTCTGATCTTTTCAACGGGCAAAAATGTGAAAGCCGGTTTGAATCAAAAAATAAAGTACATGGAAATGTGAGAGCTCCTTAGGAGTCTTTTCTCAGAGGTAAACTTTCTTCTGAAATGCCTTTTTTTTGGAACACTCCTCAATAGTCCCACTGCCAAAACAGGCCGGAAAGGTCCTCTTAATTGGGACTGAGAAGAAGGAAGGCCCATCCTACAGTTCTGTGGAAGCAGCAGCACTGCAGCTTGTATTGACAGTCTTTAGGGAGTTGCTGTTCCAAAGCACAGGATGAGGCACTCTGCCACCCAAAAAGGTTTACTGTTCAGTAAAAGCCATTTTCTTGGCAAGTGCATTCATTTTATTTGAGCAATGTGTGGTGCGTTCTATGAGGTTGAAGAGGACTGTAGCTTGTTGTTATGAGACCTATGGAATGTGGAGAGATGGGTCAGTTAAGAACCCTGTGCATTTCTTTAGATGTTCATATTGTCAGAAACTTTAATTCAATTCAATGAACAAAGCAATGACACAAAAGTGGATGCAAAGGGGTCGGCAGATGTTACTGCAGCCATGTTCATGTAATTTTACGGGAATGCTTTTGTTATTGTTATTATAATTATTATTGTTGAAAAATTCCTTGACAATTATAAAATTAGATAAAACAAGGAATAATACCATGTTTTTTTCTTTCATTGAACTTTGACTATGAATCATAAAAAATATTCCTTTATGAAAGGATTTCACTTTTACAATTATTTAAAACACTCAAACAATTACAAAGTTATATACCTCCAAATGTTGCATATTATTAAAAGTATATTAATTTAGAGCCCCTTGAACATTGAGAAACAAATGACACGAGGATGTAACATACAAAACCTCAGATATATATGTATCCATGATAAAATATACAGCTTTACATAGGTCACAATAACATACTAACCTATTAAACTCAGATTGTTATCAGCAACAATAAATAAAATAACTAAACACACACTGCTGTAATGCCTTAGCTACTGCTATGGCTCGCATGTTATGGCCAACAAGTGTGAATTGATAAAAGAAAATAATTAAGCATATGCATATCCCTCAATTACTTTAGAAACACGTAAACATGGCTGCTGCATTGATTTCTGAATTTAGAACTGTATTCTATTATCTAGAACTGTATATGATTAATTTTGGTAGCAGGTATGTAGATGTATTAATTCAACCTAAATCAAAAATTATCTGCCATTTATGAAACAGCAGATTTCCATGAATTTTACTATGAGACCCCAGCATCCATCTCAAGACTCCAGCTACAATGGCCGACTTATGAATCTGACAATCTGTAAGAAAGAGAGAATGGGATGGAATGAATAAAAGGCATGCAACACAGGTGATCAGGCAAAAATGCAAGGTGATGCACGATACAGACGTGAAGTTCCAAATCTGGCAATGCTTGTGAAAAGAAAAGCCTAAACTAGTCCGATCTGTTGGTTTTAGTAAGGTGGAGAAACAACCAACAAACGAGTAACTGTACAGTAAACTGTATATAACACATACAGGGGAGAAAACAAACCAAAACAAATGCATGACTATATACAGTACAGATCACTACATGGAAGACCAATTGTGACTGATGCTGAATTATGAAAAACACGGAAAAGTCAAACAAACCAAAACTTTAAATTATAGGCTCATCACAGCAGGCTAAACTGAAAATGTAATGACAGAATGATTGAGTCAGTCAATGTAGACCACAGCCATAGTCTTAGAGGTGACAGAGAAAGTTGGGAGGTCATACGGGAGCACAGCCACTAGCAAAGGAGGGCTTAACATTACCTGCTCGCTTTGAAACCTTTAAGCTTCTGCACAAAGAAGCCTTCCAAGACCTCAGCACACTGAAAGAAGGGTGAATCGTTGGGGTTGTAGTAGCGGCAGTTGTCAAAGATTTTGGTCAGGTCTGCCACAAACTCCGTAAGCTTATGGTAATGCCGCTTTTGCAATTGGCTATCCATTGTGGAAAAGTCTACAAGGAAACAGTAATACCATATTATCTATCAATTTCACTACAATACAACCACCACATATACATTATATTCATTATTCTTTATATTAACCATAACTTAGTACATCAAGGATAGTTCAACGATGTGTATTGAAAATGGGCTACATTTTAAATGCTTGGCTTTTGCACAGATTCGGATGTGCATTCAAGCCACGATGGAGGATCTGCTCTTACCCATCGGCTCCTTGATCACACGGTAATAATCTGGAGCGTCGTTCGGATCCACCGGCTCAAGGAAAGGCCATGCCATTTTGTGAGACTGTTGAAATCGACAAAGCAAGTGTACAAACATCCACCTTATATACATAATTAATACTTGGGCATGCCAATTCCCCTGTGTCCCTTTCAAAAGCTGTATGTAAATGTATACCATTTATTGTGGCATTCATTTCGGCACTGGTAGGACCATCCCATACCTGTAATGAACGTAGTATTCTTTTCAACCCCTCGTAGTCTTTGTCGGTCAGCGGCGTGAGGACCGTCATGGCGTCTTCCGTTGACTGACACTGCGGGCACACGTACACATCTATGTGGTTGGCCTCACTCTGTAGGATGCCCACACAGCGCCCATGGTACCAGTTCTGGCAGCGGTCACAGCCGATGTAAAACCTGGGAGAGAAAATGTCAAGATTTAACCACAGCTCAGGTAGACAAAAGGTACACCTATCAGAATTGGGCTTTTACTGGAAAAATGTGAGTACTTTTGTTTTCAGTAAAGGATTTGCAGATAAAGGACATAATATCAAATGGGCCGTACTGCGTTTCATCGTAAGGTGTCCGGCAGATGCAATACAGCTCTTCGGTGCTGCCCCCCTCCTGGCCACGTTTACAGTCGTTGCACACAAAGTCCTCCAGTTTCTTGGCCTCTTTCTCGGTGATGCCGACGCATGCGCCGTGGAACCAGTTGGAGCACAGGTCACATCCGATGTAGAACCTAAGACAAAACCACCGTTTGGTTCACATTCCAGGGCAATTCGTGGCCACTCTAGCATGACCTCCTCTGCGATCGAGACTGCAAGGTGCTCTAACACCAACTTTTATTAATCCCCAAGGGGGGATTAATAAAAGGACATCTTATATTATTTGACGGCCATTGCCCAATTGCACACAGCTCATTTCTTGAATATTTGCATAGTTTATGGCCATGATAAATTTAGGAAAAATCAAATAGTCTGCATTATACGTGCAAATACGTTTGCATGCATGTAAATGCAATATGTCTATTCCCAACAGGAGAACAGGGCTTTCAGCAGGCAGACAGGCAGAGTAGAACGGCCACCGTGTACAAGGTGTGCGTCTTCAAGCAAATCAACCTACTTTGACTCGTCGTAGGGCGTCTTGCAGATGCAATAGAGCTTGGTGTCCTTCTTGTGGTCCTTGGAGGTAGTCGACATGGTCTTCCTCTTCTTGTGTTTCGACGGGGCCGGGTCCCTGTCCACCTCTCGCTCCTTCTCCCTGTGTCTGTCCCGCTCCTTCTCTTTGTCCCTGTGCGCCTCCCTCTCCCTCTCCCTCTCCTTCTCCTTCTCCTTCTCCCTCTCCTTGTCCCGGTCCCGCTTCTTCTCCTTGTCGCGGTGCCGCTCCCGGTCGCGGTGCTTGTCCTTGTCCCGCTCCTCGTCCCTCTTGCGCTTGTGAGACGACAAGGAGGCGGCGGCGGCAGAGGAGGAGGGAGGGGAGGTCACCGCGTGGGAGGAGTGGGGGGAGGGGGCCGCAGATTTGGCTGCGGCGGCGGCGGCTGCTGCTGCTGCTGCTGCCTGGGTGATGGCGGCTCGGGCCTTTTCCTTCTCCCTCTGGAGCCTGGCTATGTCCCGCCTTAGCTCCTCCTGAAAGAGCAATGGGTGGGAAGGGGGGGAGGTTACGTGGGGTGGTGGTGGGGGGGGGGGAGGCGGGGCCAGCGCAGAGCTCACCTGGGACAGGTACGACACCGGCACACTGACCTGCACTTGCAGCTGCAGCTCCTTGTCCAGCAGGGCGCGCTTCTTGAGAATCTCCGCCTTCAGCTGCTCCTTGTGCTTGTACAGCAGCGCCGTGAGCTTGGTGGCGTTCTGCTTGGAGCGCTTCTGCTCCACCACCTCCTCCTTCTTGCGCCTCCGCGCCGCCTGCTTCTCGTCCTTCTCCATCTTGTCCAGGATGTACTTCATCACCTGGTTGCACACGATCATCCTGCGCGGGGGGGAGAGTAAAAGGGCGACGGGCGTGAGAACATGTTTCCCCAACGCTCCCCCTGGAGGGTGACAGACAAGAGAGAGTGCTTGTGGGAGGAGGGCGTCGTCGTGCCAACCTCTGGTTCTCCTCCCGCTCTGCGGCGGCCAGGGACTTCCTCAGCTTCAGCTGCTCGGCCGCGACGTTCTGCTTCGCCGTGGCCTGAAGGTGAACGACACGGAGGTTATGAAGTGTGATGAAGACGTTGTGTGTGTGTGTGTCTGAGGGAGGGAGTGACGGTGGGGGGGGGGGATGGGTCTTACCTGTTTCTGGATGCCGTCCCCACAGCTGGCGGTCTTCGGGGTGTGGTCCTTCTGCTCCCGTTTGGTTTCCTGCTTCTTCTTCTTTGGCTGCGGTTGGTGCTGTATCCTGTGGATCTGCTCCTGGACGGCGGCCGGCGCCTGGATGGTCACCACGTTCTGCAGCTGGTGGGTCTGCACCTGGCCCCCCGGCGACTGGATCTGGATGGGCAGCTGCAGCTTGATCTGCTGGGGGACCACGCCCCCTTGCTGCTGGGCCTGAGCCTGGATCTGGGCTTGGATCTGCGCCGCCACGTGCGGCGGCAGGGCGGACAGCAGCTGCACCGGCTGCTGCAGGCCGGGGACTGTGATGAGCTGGTGCCTGATGGGGGACTGCACCTGGAGCTGGCTGGGGCTCTGGGGCTGGAACTGGACTTGGACCTTGGCCTGGGACTGAGCCTGGACCTGGGGCTGCTGCTGCTGCTGCTGCTGCTGGAACTGAACTTGGACCTGCTGCTGTGGCTGCAGGTGAGCGTGGGCCTGAGAATGAGCCTGAGGCTGGGCTTGTGGCTGCGCCTGGGTCTGCTGCTGGGCCTGCGGGTGGAACTGAACCTGCACCTGCGGGTGGTACTGCGGCTGTATCCTGGCCTGCAGCTGGGGCTGTACCTGAGGTTGAATCTGACCCTGAGGCGCCTGCTGACCCTGAGGGAGGATCTGTGCCTGTGGCTGAAACTGCACCCTGACCTGCGGGTGAACCTGGGCCTGCATGTGTGGGATCTGCTGGGGCTGCTGTATGTGGGGCTGTATCTGAACCTGTGCCCGCACCTGGCCTTGAGGCTGTGGCTGCAGCTGAACGTGGGCCTGGTAAGGGGCTTGGCCCTGGGGCTGCAGCTGGGGCTGGCTTGCTCTCACTGTGCTGACGATGGAGGATGCCGGCAGGCAGGTGGTCTTCACGTGGACCTGCACCGGCATCTGGCACGCCTGCTGCGCGGACGCGGCTGCCCCCTGGAAGACCGCCGTGGGCGCGAGGGCCGGGCAAGCGGCGGGAACGCTAGCTAGTGCAGATGCGTGCGCCAGGGCGGGGGACTGCACCGGCGCTGCGGCCTGCTGGGCCGGCTGAACGGGAGCCTGGGCTTGGGAGTAGGCCGGTGTCCAGCCCATAGGCTGAGCCGCTCTGGGCATCAGAGCTACAGGGGGGGAAGAGGGGGGGGAAGACAGTTAACACACTGATGCATAGGTAGCGTGTACGATGTTAGCGACAAGGGCGCAGAGTTCTTACCTGGCACCGAAGGCGTGGTGGCGGTGGCGGTTACTGGTGTGACCACCGCAGACATCGTTTTGTGTATGACGCCATGGGCCGGGGAAGGGAGGGTGATGTAGGCGGGAGAGGATACGGTGACGACGGCTGACGTCGGCGGGATGTGGCCGGGTGCGGGACCCGACCCGGGGCCAGCGGCTGACAATTTCACGCCGACCGGGGACTGTGCTGCGGCCGAGGGAGGAGTCCCGACGTGCATTTGGGCCGACGCCAGCGCGGTGAAAGACGCCGGGGCGAACACGTGCGTCGCCTGGGACTGGGACGTGACGGGCACTGACGCGTGGGTTGGGGGTGTCGCAGCGCACGCAGGAGCCTGGCTTTGCACGGGGGTCGAGATCGGGGCGAAAGCAAAACCTTGCACTTGGGCCACGCCCGAGGACGAAATGAACGCAGGGGGGGGAACGGGGGCTGCCACCTGGCTCTGCACGGACACGGGGGCCGAGGCCGGCAAAGCCAGCTTGGCTTGCGTCGCGGCCGGGGAAGCCGCTTGGGTTTGAGGGGGAGCCGGGGCGGAAGGTGCTGCCTGCGCCGGGGTGCGAGTGGACGAGGGCGCGGACACAGCTGTAGGGGCGTGGGCCGGTGCGGGGACCATCCCCGACAAGGGGCTCTGGGCAGCTGGCGGGGTTGAGGCTGATGACGCGAGGGGCATGGGGGTGAACAGGAAGCGCTGGACGTCACCGTTTGGCATGGCCGCCTGCATGAGCTGCTGTCCAGGCCCGGGGATCACGGTCACCCCCTGGGGAATGATCTGCAGCTGGCCTTGGGTCTGGCCTTGGCCTTGGATCACTACCGTCAGACCTGGGTTACCCCCCTGGGCAGGTAACAGAAGAACAATGTTAGCCACCAGAGAAACGCGGCCACAAAGAGAAAGGCTAACAACAGTCAAATGCCCTGACTTTCCTCTGACCTATAATGAAGGCCACCAAAACAATGTCTGTGTGACACACAGCATGGTAACGATAAACAAACTGAAAATTAATGTGGTGATTTTCATATAGGTACTACCGGTACTACCACTGTAAACAAGAAGAGCAATTGTTTCAATATTTGTTGAGACATCTCAAAACGTACCATCATGCACAGTAACGTTCAACAAGTACAATTTAAACAATTCCCTGATGTCGCATGATTCCACCCAAAACACTGTCAAATTCCCTGCCTCTCCAGAACTTTTCCTGTGAAGAGCAGCGGTGCGGGCTTACCTGAGCCCCCTGCGTTAGCTGCATGAGCTGGGCCATAGTCAGCTTGACCTGGCCCTGCTGTGGTCTGCTGCCCTGGGAAGAGAGGGGCGGAGCTGTGGGAGACTGGCCTGTTGCCGGGGTAGCCGCACAGGGCGAGGGTGCCGCACCCATGGCACTCTGGCCTGCGCCATTCTGCGTGGAGCTGGCGGTGGCTGATGATGCGGGCTGGGCTGGATGGGGAAAGCGTCAGTTAGCGTTAGGTTAGCGTTAGCATGTACAGCCCAAGTAACTCAAAGCGATCGCTGATGGGTCAGTTGCACGGTACATGTTCACCAAAGATGAATCCACATCAAATACAAGGGTCTAAGACATGCTAGCAGACATACCTTGATGTGTCAGCACTGTACTCTTGGCTGCTGTCGTACCAATTGTCGCCTGGACAGTCTGCTGCATCTGTCCCGCTACTGTGACGGTCTGGGACAGGAAGAAAACATCAAGGTACAATCAGGATCCCAAATTAACACCTGCCGAGTGCAGGTAGAGCTTCCGTTTGGCGACTAAACCTCAGAGACTGTCCGGGTAAAGGTTTGAATTAAAACAGGCATACAATAAATCACTATCACTAGTCTCTCTCTCTACCGCCATCTGTGTTGAGTTAGACACACACGTCCACTCTCTCTCTGATTGGCTTTCTGACCCTGAGCTATCTCGTCGTAACCAACCATCTGATCATCCCGTAACAAAACAACAAAAATAGCCAATCAGAGAGAAGGAAGGGCAGACGGGGTCGATCAGAGTTTGAAATAGTCTTAATTAATGTTCAGGGCATATACAAAAGGTTTTATTTCAGCAAATAATTTAACACCGAAAAAGACAAATAGCATGCAATCGTAACAGTAAATCCATACCCAATTTACAGTATCTTTATCACAGCACACAAAGGCGCATAAATGAACAAGGTGTAAATAATGTAGCTGCATCTCTACCTGTTGTTGAGGGCTGGATGCTGTGCTAGCTCTGAGGTTGATGTTGCCAGTGGTGGGGTGTAATGTGCTATAGGTGCGGAGATTGGCAGGAGGGCCCGAGGGAAAAATGCCCACGACTTTCTGCTGGACACCTGTTGATGGGACACAGAAACATTGCTTTAGATTGGATAAATCCTTCCACATGAAAACATAGCAAAAGGTTGTCAACAGTAAACCCAAAACAAAGCACCTACAAACTGGAGAAAAACAATTGCTTTTTTTTATATGTATAATAAATGTTTTTCTCCAGTTTGTAGGTGCTTTGTGTGTGTGTGTATATAATATGACCGTCCTGTGACTTTATTTATAAAAAAAGAAGAAAAAGAAAAGAAGATATTGCAGCATCACAGTTGAAAATGCCTCCTTGTCTCAACTAATGTGGCAGGCCAAATTCACCAGCAGACCAATCCGAATAAGGTCCTTTCTCCCTACCTCCTTGAGCGTCGGGCATGCTGAGCGTGACAATCTTGCTGTTAGCTGGCAGAGGTAGCTTGGTGGCGAGGACCTGGCCAGCCACGGTCACGGAGCTGCCAGTGAGCTGGTAGGTTTGCCCTGACGTGGCGGTGCTGGTGGTGCTGCCACTGCTAACCGCGGTGGCCACAGCGCCCGCTGCAACACACACCAGGCCAGCTGCAGTCACGCACAGCCAGAGGTGGCCACCACAACAGGCCCCCGAGGGGTTTTCCCTTACTGGGGGGTTTCCCCTTAGTGGGACAATTATGGGGATGCTACTTTGATGAAGGCATTTTGGGCTCCATACTGTACTTGGTGGCACTTTCTTCTTCTTCGAAAAATGTAATAATATAAATATAAAAATTGGACCCCACTGGCCCCAGAACCAACAGTCATTCCCACCAAAATGGGTAATGAAGATAAATATATGGGCGTAAAAAAAAAGAAAAAATATTATGTGAGCATTAAAATGGTCAACAAAAAAATAATGGTATTTAATTGCTAGAGGGCAGAACACATTTTGACGAATGTAGTAGTAATAGATTGGAGGAGAAAAAATGTAAACTAACTCTGCTCAGGTAAGATGTAGGGCTATGGCATTTACCAAATTGACTTGTGTATTTTAATTTTGTCTCCTAACAATTACTAAAACAATGAAAATAGAGAATAAACTATTATTTTGCACGTTATGTTTTGCAAGTAAACTCTTGTCTTGTGTTCTGAATGACAACAAAACCTTTTGCTCCTACCAGGGTTAAAGTGAGAGATGAACAGGACAAGTTCACAGTTTTCACGGTTTCATTGTTTTATACCTGCAGTAACAGCATCATCTTTCCAGGGGTCAATGAGTTATCGTGTTAAATAATCGGGGATTTTATTATGGACCAAAATTATTGTGATTAGGAATATGTCCATAATCGAGCAGCCCTAGTGTGTTGCATGAAATACTGTTTACAACAGGCACCAACACTAGCTCTTACACACTGCCAGAAATAAAAGGAAAAAAAATACATTAAAAAGAATGTGGAACAGGAATTAAATGTTTGTGACCACAATAAACTCTTGGGCCAATGTAACTTCTCTCTCAAACGCAAACGTTGACATGAACACGTCTTGCTGGCACAACAACTACACATGGACCCAGCACCACCAAATAATGTACTCTTATAATGTCTACCCAGTAGTCCAGGCCCTCACCTGTGCCATTGTTGTTGTTGCTCTGGCCCTGCTTGACCCACGAGGCAAATGACTGATGAAAATTCTTGTCCTGCTGGAAGGATACTGGTGTGTTCAGCTTGGAGGCGAGCGCCATCTTGGCACTGGGGGGAACCTGGCCGGCCCTCTGGCCTGTAGTGGGAGTGATAGAGGTGCTGCAAGAGGACGTGGGGGTGGTGGAGGACATGGCCGTTGTAGCGGTGGGCTTCTGTTCGAGGCGTTTCTGAAGACACAGCAGAGCAATGAAAGCAGTGCCTTTTTAATATGTATATTGCGGGGAACACTGCTGCAAGGTTCCTAATCCAATCAGAAACTAGGTGACGTTGATCTTGAGCTGTTAAAAGTTAGGCTACACAATGAATCACACGTCCTCAAGCTGTAAAGCGCTCCATTCCGACCCAGCTGTGGACACGTGTGTTTCTGTGTACATGCCCTGGTCAATGTACCTGCTGGGCAGCCAGTCTGGCCTGTTTCAGCTGAGCCTCGAGGTGAGCCTTGACGTCTTCTGCAGTCTTCAGGGTGCTGCCCACCTTAGACGGGTCCTTCTCCACCCTGCAGCACAGAGGACAGTGGAAACGTTGTCAAACTAGCCTGCATATGCACATGGTACATGCCACTTAAACACACACGGTGTGTGCATTCTGCAGGACCAAGGAATGTAAGCGAGCCAAGTTGTCTGCATGTCGTCTTGTAGGTGTCGCTCACCTCTCTGCGAAGGCCCTGATCTCCCACAGCTCCAGCTCCTCCTCGGCCACCCAGGTCTCCACGGCGATGGGGCCGGTCAGCTTGGTGGGCTCGGGTTTCTTGGGCCTCAAGGCGCTGGAGCGCAGGCCTTTCCTCTGGGGCGTGGGTGTCTCCGCTTCATTATTAGCCAGGGGGAAAGGAGGCGCGTTAAAGAGTTCTGTCTCTCTCTCTCTCTCTCACAGGCTATGACGGCCTTTCAACGCGCTGCACTTACCCTTACCTTTGGGAGTCTCTCTGTTGTGCAGGGGGCAGATGATCTTCCTGATGCAGTATTCTGAGCGGATGCCGAAAGGCCCCACGTCTCTTCGCTTGATGATTTCTGTAGTGATGATGTCTGTGTCTGTGGTTTCTGTGGAGACAATCAGATGTGAGGCCCTGAATGCTGCATCTGGTACATGGGTAACTGAGTACTGTGTCTGGTACATGGGTAACCGGAGCGTAACAAGGACCCACCTTTGCGCGTGGTGCCCACGGCAGCAGAAGGCTTGACAGCCATGTCGTCCCACCTCAGGCAAGCCCAGAGCAGCCTCAGCATCAGGCTGACCCCTGCAAGGGACCTGACAGTCTGGAGACGGTACCTGAAACATAAGGAGGCGCTGGTTAGAACTAGGGGTGCAAAATATATCGATTCAGTATCGTTATCGCAATATCAGGTTGCGCAATATCTTATTGAAAATGTTGCAATATTCAGTTTATTTTGTGGAGAGATGTGTCCATTTGCTGTATGGCTTAGGTGTGTTTGATTTAACAAGACTAAGATGTGTGGCTGAGGAATCTCATGACGTAATAGAGATGATCGAAAATAAATATCAGTGGCCAAATAGATAAATAAATAACTTGTATGAGCCCAATATGAATGTCAGTTGAAAATGTATTGTTTTCATATGTTATGAATATATTGTAATGCCTTTTCCCATAACCTTTGTGATTTTAAAATATCGAAATGAATATCGATATTGCAATTTTCATGATCAATATCGCAATATCACATTTGATCAATATTGTGCACCCCTAGTTAGAACGTCATCAAGATCCATGTCTGTCATCTAGAGCTATGCCTGTAGGAGTGGATTTTAGGCACAATTCCACATTTGTACCCTAAAAAGAATACATGGGTCTAGGTTTCTCCTAATTTATTCATAAAAAGGGACCATGAACAAAATACATTAACTTCAAAAGAGAGGAAACATGCTTGTTACTCGATTTAGCTTAAAGCTAATTTAAAGTCCCTGAGCAAGTTTACACAAGTGTTTGTTATTGTTTTGCCAATTCACAGCCTTACAGGAAATATTTGGTGAATATAACAAAATGCCTATTAGCATACATTCACTGACTAAACCTTTAAGAATCCATTAAAACACAAATCCATTCATGTTAACATGGGCCTACCTCCATGTGATCCCGAAGGTGGGTCTGGGGGACGGGTAGGGCCAGATGTCCATGGCCGGCTTAGCGTTGTAGTTGAAGATGGGCACCTCTCGGATCCCCCCTCTCCTTGCCAGCTTCTTCAGGTCATCGTTGGGCAGGACGAAGATGCTCTTCTTGCTGCTCTTGGTGACAAACTTGCGGTAAGAGGGCAGAGCAGTGCCGGAGCGCACCTTCTTACACTTGGAGAGGCGCAGCAGGCTGACACGATCTCTGGTGGAGTACTCCTTGCTAACCGTCATGGAGCTGGTCACCGACGAACCTCCATGGCCCGTCTTGGTGTTGGTCACCGTGGATGTGAAAACGGTCTTGCTGTCCCTGGAGACTGTTGCCGTGGTGCCCACTTGGGTGATGGTGGTCCTGGTGGAGGTACAGATGGTGGAGACGGCCGTGCTTGCCGACGTAGGGTTACTGGTGCCGCTTGACTCCGTGGCCACTATGGTGCTGGTGGTAGTGGTGGTGGTCACCTGGGTGACCGTCTTCAGGCCTTCTTCGCTAATGCTACTGCAGATGTTGTTGCTGAGGCTGGAGCAGCTCGAGGACGGAAGCTTGACGGACAGCGCCTCTCCGGTTTCCACGGGCACTGCCGGGTGCTTGGATACGGCCGCCGCACCGACGGCCAACGGAGGGCCCCCTTTCGTCGCCACGTGGTTCTCCAACCTGGGAACCTTCGAGGGAGGCGGGTGAACCGCATCGGAGACGGTGTCTTGAGCGAGGCCCCCGTTCATGAGAGACCTGGCAGGCTCCTTCGGAGGCGCCGGTCCGGCCTCGTAGTGGGAGGTCGGGTCTGAGTCTACAGGGGCAGCTTGTCCGTTCACCTGTACCGGACCGGTCGGGCTAGCGTCTACCTCCATGTTTGCTGCCTCTTGAGGTCTGCTGCTTTGCACGGTGTCGTCGTACCCTCGCTTCTTAGGATTGTCCCCTGCCAGAGTCCCCTCTGGTTTGGGAAGGGTTTGTGCACAGCCTAGCGCCGGCGCGTCGTCTGTTCTGCTGTTGAGTTCCACGCCTGCTCGGGAGCCTCCATTCAGCGTTTTAAAAGACGAAGCTTCACCGCCGTTTCCCTGCGCAACACCCGGCTCCGTCTGTGGACTGCGGTCGGAAAACGTGGACGCTAACCTGACATCCAAGCTGTCCGTTTCTCCTGACATCTGTGTCTGCATCATCGCCTTCTCCTGGTCGAACTCCAGCTTTTTAACCACCTGGTCTTTCGCGTGTCTGCCCGCCTGCTCCTCTGACACCGTGGGACACGTCGTCGTCTCCGGCTCGGGCTCCTGCTTGAGCGCTGCGGAAAACCTGGAGTGCATGGACGTGTGTTTCAGCCGATCCAGCCTTTGCTTCTCTTCTAGGGTGAACTGTTTGACCCGTCGCTCCAGCAGGCCGTCAAGCTTAGAGGGCTTCACCTTCTTCTTGTAGGCCGTGCGCAGCTGGAAGCCCTCGCTGACGTTGACCACGTCGTAGTTGAACGGCTTGGCTTCCGGGGCGCCCTCCTTTTTGGGTTGACCGACCCTGTCCTCCGCTGGTGTGTCCTTCGTGGGCTGAGCAGCCGGTGATGTGGAACCTGCGTTGTCCTCAGTGCCTACAACAAGGAAGTCAGGACCATCATCTACACCAGGATGCCCATTAGGTCAAATGTAAAAAACCCTGACCTTAACATGACTAAAAGAAATGCAGAGAGGATTAGATTGCTCAAAAATATAAGAAATTCCTTAATCAGTTGCCAGGTATTGCGTTATTGTTGGAAACCATAAAAAAAAAAAAAATCATGTAAACATTTGGTCTTTAATTGCTAAATACAATTTTAGAGCAGACATACATGAAATATTAGGAAAAATAATTGTCATTTACCGCTCTCTTCAACAGACGAAACGTCTGCAGTGGATGAATCAATCTCCATTTTGTCCTCTGTCTGTTCCGGTGCGTTTACAGTCTCGGTCTGTTCCGGTGCGTTTACAGTCTCGGTCCGTTCAGGTGCGTTTACAGTCTCAGTCTGTTCCGGTGCGTTTACAGTCTCCGTCTGTTCCGGTGCGTTTACAGTCTCCGTCTGTTCCGGTGCGTTTACAGT
>JAODOY010068707.1:0-16426 GCA_025399855.1 Forbesichthys papilliferus
GTGTGTGTGTGTGAGAGAGAGAGAGAGAGAGAGAGAGAGAGAGAGAGAGAGAGAGAGAGAGAGAGAGAGAGAGAGACTCCTTTGGGGTTATAATTCTGCTCCAAGTTTTAACAACAGGGCGTTTGAGTCCCGTGTGATGACCAACGCTAATATAATAATTACATTGTTTGCCTCCTCCAATCAGGCCAGATGGATTGTTAGTCACAAGTCTATCTGGGGAGCTGTGCATCACAAGTGTTTGTTAAGGACAGGCACGTTCAAAAAACACGTGGCTGTTGATTGGATGAACCATCTGGCTGTTTTCATTGTCATCAAACCTAAATCACAGCACACACCTAAACCACGCCCTTATACTGTAGCTATCAATACCATACTGATTGGTAAATTCAGTTGCTACTCGGACACATTCAAAATGTTGTATAGGCTTTCCAGACTTATTGGCGAAATTAAACTGAGGAATGCAAGATCTGGATGGTCTCGTGAGGTTAATACACTAGTGGCATTCATAAATTACTGTATTCTTGCTTAAACTAACTAGCTTGACTGCTAATGGAAGCAAACTATGTGGTTTACTGTAATTGTTTTATTTTAAAAAATGCTTGTTTTGGTTTTTTTTTTTTTATGATAGCGCATGACATACTAATAATAATAGCGATCTTACCATTATTTTAGCTAATAAAAGGTCTCAATCGTATTTATTATTGAATCCAATTGAGAAATACAGTTAACATTTATGATTTGTATTTGCCCAGCTCATCTCACAATCCAACCCACCATCATTTTCGTAATGGGTAGCATAGAGTGATACTCCAGACAGTACAGTCTACATGTTTGTTGGGTTGTTTCTATATACAGTGTAAATACTGACTGATAACATACTGTAATAGCTTCTTGTTGATATATGGCAGTGAAATAATGCCCGGGAGTCTGTGTGTGTGTTTGTACACACTATTTATAGTATATGTTCATCTAATATGTATGTGCATATACTGTATACATCAAACATTAAAACCCTATTTAGACCATAGCATAGACTGTATAAATAAATGGATAAACCCACCATGAACTCATAGGTTTTCTATTGAATGTGCAAAGTGTGCTGGATCTGGCTGTCACCATCTTTCCAGTGCCTATCTGCTGGCTATCCAAAATAATGAGATAACACACTTGATATGTGCTTGTGCATGCATAAGGCCATATCAATCACAAATCTTGAGCATTGGATACACATTCAAAACAGACTAGTTTCAACCTTTGCTGAAAGTATTTCATCTAAACCTTAAGGGATTTAGAGAGACAAACATTCATGGACTCATTGTGTGATACTAGATATTAGTCATTCAAGTCCTTTGTCCTCTCACTTGCAATTCACTTTTCGCTCGAAATGTCTCATAAATGAGGTTGCACATGTTTTATTCCAAACCTTACTAGTGTTGTGTAGAGTCTCCCAACACCTGACTGCAGTGTGCTATCATTAGCTTGTCCTTTACAGTACCTTTGTGGTGGAAGGCTTGTCTCCAGTGTTATTTTGCCAGATTGTGGGCGAGTGGAGAGTTATCTAATTAAGATATTGTGTGTTTAGTGTGTGTCACTCTAATAATAAGGCACTGGACACAGAGGGGATAGGCTTTGCTGTATACCTTGCATTTTATATTCATGCTAGATGTATAAGGAAACTGTATGGTCAGACCAGTCTGTGGATCACATGAGAATAGGGTAAATTTAGGAAATTGTCATTTCACTTGTATTATCGCGGAACATTTCCATTTCCAAACGTCCAGAATGCAACTTTTTTTTTCTTGTGTTCCAGCTGCTTACATGAAATACATCGGACTGGAACATATTGAAAGACATGCTCTCAGAATCTTCAGAAAAGTTTGTGACAGGCAAAAGTGAAACAAACTGGGAATGGTGTGATGTTGAAACATAGGATGTACACCATTGGGATTCCTCCCAGTATGCCTGCATGAACTTGTTTGTGTGTTCAGATCATAAACTGTATTTAAATGGACAAACCCTCCATGACGTCACCCATAGCTTTTTTCAAGAAGGGATTTGAACACCACGCTGTGCTGGCTCTGGCCGTCGCCACCATTGCAGTACCTCACTTTGCCTGTAACGCCCCCCTTATCCCCCCTCTTCATTATAATGGGAAAAATGTATGGCTACTCTATTTTTAACTTCTGAGTTATAAACATATTCACCGCCCGTACGGTTGGCATGAATGGGGAGACTAGCTATAGAGACACAACCAGGCTGTAAACATGTACATTTCTACTGTAAAGTCGGACATTTTAACGTTGTAATCTATGGAGATTGACTCCCTTTTGCAGCCTGCCTCAAGTGGCCATTCGATTAACTGCAGGGTTTGTCACTTCGGTGTTGTATTAATTTCTCCGCACCGCAGGTTCCCGCTTGGTTCAGACGGAGTGGTGCTAAAGCTGGTGTTATGGTGGGAGTATTGGCTCCACGTCAGTGCAAACGGGGCCGGCCGGTGCGGTGACTGCTCCTCCCAGCAGACCGCTGACCCCACCCTGACCTCACTTTGTCTACTGCTGTCTTTCATCAGCACAGCTCATCTCCCTGGCTGTGCTCCCATTATGCTCCTTCCTCCACAGCCCCCGTTTGTTATTGTTTTATTTCCATTATCTCTCGCACATGGGTGGGGGGGTGGGGGCTCTCATTTGTTCAATTTCGCTCCCTCTCTAACCACTCGCCACTATGCCTGCCTATTACCAAGGCTGGGTAGGTTAAATGTAGTCCGTTACAGTTACTAGTTACCAGACTGAACAAGTAACATATTTTTTGGATTACTTACATTTAGTAACATAATCCGATTACTTGCCATTACTTTTAGATTACTTCACCCTTATTAAACATTGTTATTGGAAATGCCTTGAAATATTCCTTTAAACTAAAGGTTATTTTTGGTATAAAAGATGTTAGTGTTTACACATTTAATTTCTCGTTGCACCTACCAGTGATTAAAGCTCATGCCTCGTTGTTGTTCCTGATATAGATGTATTTGTTATGGAGATGGGGGGATTTGGGTTGCAGTATGCCATGTTTCAACAGACTATTTCAAGATTTTGAAAGAAAAAACGTCAACTAAAGTAAGTTATGCGCCACTTGTTAGTAATGAGTCAAAAATGATGTATGAGATAACATCATACTGTACGTATATCATTATCTACTCCCCAATGTGCATAATCGCGACGCTACAGCTTGCTGCACTAAAATAAGAGGAGATACGTATATGAATTAAGGGCTGCTGCTTTCCTCAAACTTCACAACTCAAATTTCATTTCTCAGCTTCTCAGCTCCCATCGCGTTCCTGTGGGTGAGAGGTTTTCCTGGGGTTACAGGCACCTGCAGTTGTCGTCAACGCTGGTAAATACCTCAGAGCTGACGGAAACCGGCGCCCCAGAATGTCTCCAAATGACAGGTCCTCCGAGGCAGATGATTGACGGTCTCCATGGCGCCAACTAAACCTCGTTCTCTGGTAGAAAATTGGAGAATTGAAAAAAAAATGAAAAAAATGAGAAAATTTGGAGAATTGCTCAATAACCTGTTTTGCAGGCATGCTGACCAACACAGATACTGCGAGGTTTTACATCCGTGATATATTTTAAGCAGCTTGGAGACAAAGTCAACAGACGGCACTGGGGATGTGGGGCGGGGGGTGGCACTTTTCACCCTTCATGCAGATTAGAACGACTCAGTGTTGCAAGTAAAGTGACATTGTCTCAGGCCATGCATGGTAGATTTATTGTCTGGGCACTGCCTACGTCTAACCTGACACGCCAGAGGAATTGTCGTAACAAGTCCATCTGGGGGGCCGTACATTGAAACTGTTTGTGAATGGCTGTACTTTCAAAAAAATACTTGGCAGTTGATTGGATGAACCATCTGGTCGTTATCGCTGATGGTCGGCACACCTAAACCACGCTTGTATAGCGACGCTTATTAGAAAGTTTAGTTCCTGCTCAGACACATTCACAATGATTTCGAGGCTTTCCAGACTGATGGAAATTGAAATTGAACTGACTCGGCTTCAGCCTAGGTCAGCCTCCACAGCAAAATGCCATTGGTGACACGCCCGCTTAAGAGAAGTGTTCCATTTTCGCCTCCAGTTATCTTTCCTAATATTCAACATTAGTTTTAACCGTCCATAAGTGCTGAGGCTGAAGAGGGGGTATGGGAATCAGGGACCTGCCGCGGCCACTATTCCCTTATGCATTTACGCGGTTGGCTTTTACTGTGCCATGTACACAGAGATGGTGGCTTCTTACAGACTTTTCCACTTTGTGTTTGTGTCTTTGCCCAATAGTATATGAACAGATGTAAGGGGTGTTGTTTGGTTCTTTGTGAAATGTTGACGTGTGCTGTCCTTTGAAACTGTAATGTGATTACGGGTTATATGAATAAACATGACTTGACTTTCGGAGAAGGTCTTCAGTTGGATTCAGTATTGAGGGAATAATGTTAAAGCCCCTGTACTGTAGGCATACACAGTAATTTAGCTGACTATTTGCTTTTCAGATGACTCTTGCCCTATACACACCATTGGTGACTGACATGTTCCTGACTCTCCATATGCAAATGTATTTATCCGTTTTAAAGGTGCTAAAAAAGTGCTATTTTATTTTTTTACATTAGAAAATTAACAAAACAGCTATAAATGCAAACAGGACATAGCCTACTAACCTTGGTTGGACAATTTTAAGATGGTATTTAGGGCAACTGAGACAACTATTTCAAACAGTACAGAGAAACGTCACATGGCGTTGAAATATTCTTTGGCTGTGAATGTCTTCTTTTTTTCTACTAATGTGGTCTTGCACAAAACTGTACTAAGACGTGGAGATTGATTATAAGATTGTCACGAGTCGACCAGGTCCTTCTGCCACCTAGGTCCTTCCATCTAGTGTGTGTGTGTGTGTGTGTGGCCTATCGTCTCCCAGACCAGTCTCCTGCTCCTGATCTCATCTAAGAGCCAAGGACCAATCAAGGAGGCGTCACACCTGGGCCTTGTTGGGCCTCGTTAATGCTACATAGCCCACAGACTAGCCTTTGTTCTCTATTAGATCATCTTGGCGTGTGTCTGAGATACAAGCTGTGCTTTTTGGTCGTCTTTCTCTAACACTGGCTGGTTTTGTGTTTGATGTTATTTTTTGCGCCAGACTGAAGCCTTTGTTCAAGCCACGCTCCACATTAAATTATTTGTGGAGTTAATTCTGCTTTTGAGTTCTCTTTGACCTTCCACATGTGACAAAGACAGCAGTATTATTTGGCTCAACATAATACAGCTTGGTTACTTTAAACTTGTATATTTTTGCCTTGATGTTAGAACTTATTAACTTTAGTAGTTGGGTGAATTGACTGATTCCAAGCCCCGCCTCTTTTCACCTGTCCTCCAATAACCGTTTAGCATTTTTTGAATCTGACACATATCTGTCACCTGTCTGTTTTCCTGTAATAGCCGATGGTGGGAAGTCCGGATCTTGTGCTCGACCCGGACCTCTGAATCTCATTCAGTGTAAAGAACTTGACAGTCTTATTTGTGTGTTTGGTCTTTACTTTGTTTAACACATTTAATTTCAGTTCTAGAACACAGCATTGCAAACTGAATGCATGTGGCCATGACTGCTATTTGTTGTGCAAAGGCCAATATGCCAGAGAGACTTGGAATTAACGGCATCCTATATAATTCTATAGAAAACCGATGTCTATGCCCCTGACAAGGATTATGCTCAGAGCACCTCCGCTGAAAGACAGTCCACACACAGACTGCTAGCCTCCTGTGATTGGTCCTCCCTAGTCTTACCAGTTCAATGATAAAGATAGAGTCAGTGAATGTAAGCTAATTCACTTGTTCAAATTCAGTGGATTTATACTCATATGCCGCTCGCTGCCCTGTTCTGGTGGATATCTGGTGTTCCTCCACAGCACTGGCTCTATAAATGGGAACATAAACAAAGTGGTGCAGACCGCACCACACAACACTGTGCTAGCCTTGGCAACAGGTGTCCAATTTAGGGGACAGAGCTTCTGAGGGGACCACCCTGCGACATTGAAGGGAGAGTTGTATTTGTTTGGAGTTGCTGACTCTACCGCTAAAGAAACGTTGTGATCTTGTCTGCCACTGTACTGTGTGTCGCACTAAACACCTACATCTCAGACCAAAACAAATGATTTGTGGGACACACACACACACACACACACATGCTCTAGCACGAGCGGTTGGCCCGGCTGCGTAAACAGAGGAGTGATGTAATTCGCTGCTCAGGTCGCCATTAGGCCACTAGATCTTTACATAGAAAAGAGTACTTTGCTGCTATATTGAGCCCTGCTCCCTGATAATGGGCTAGCGTGCGGCTGCTATTCCAGGTGAAGGTGAGCAGGTGTGTGTGTACGGTATGGGTCTATATTAGTGCGTCATTGAGGCCCACTTGACATATTCATGTTCATCTGCTGTTTGGATGCAGCACCAGCACGCCATCGAGAATGAAGCAGGCGTAGAAACACAATGGTAAAGGCACAGACAAAGTCACATTGTTTGTTTGTGCTTATCGCTATGTTTAATGTTAGCACATGTTCAGCTTCTAGGATGTTTTAGAATTGAACCGGTTGTCTTCTACGTGAAGTGTAGCCTCACATATTATACGGTAGGAAGATCCAAAGTATAGCATGGAAAATCCAGAGACACAATGGTCCAGTGTAGAGATGGGGTTGGAAATGGTGTGTTAGATCTTATAGAGGAATAGAGGAAATCATGTGTTTTATTGTTTGTGTCTAAAACACTTGTTTGTGTGCTGTTTAAAATGTAATAAATACAATTATTTCAGTTGGCTGGACGTGCAATATGCAGCATATATGAGAGAGAGAGGGAGATAGAGAGAGAGAGAGAGAGAGAGAGAGAGAGAGAGAGAGAGAGAGAGACCCAGTAAAATAACTAGGTGAAGTTAAGCAGGGACGTCCTGGATACTGTTATATGGTCAGAATATGGGTCAAGACTGGGTCTTCAGCACCTCAACGCCTCTGCCTGATCTACATTGTTTTTGTACGTTAATGGAACCACCCTATAGAATTAACCATGTATGAGAGAGCTAATGTGTGTGTGTGTGTGTGTGTGTGTGTTGCTTCTGGTTAACAAAAGGTCACAGCTTGGCGTCACAGCTCAACGTGACCCCACTCAGTGAGTCCTGATTGTCCTATAGGTGTCAGGACTTAATGGTTCCCCTGGCCAGTGTTAAATCAGGATGAGTGATAAGGGGCACTGCTGCCATGGCTGAGTGGTCATCCGAACCCCACTGAAAGTCTGTCTGTCCTGCCAGATAGACTGGTTCAAGTGCACTAAACATGTGTGTGTGTGTTCATTTGTTTAGTTTGCCTGTGGTTCAGTTTGTGAACAAGTTCTTCATATTTAGGCCTATACACAAAATGTGAATTTCACAGTACCTGTACATGATGACGCAAATAGTATAAAGTAGTAAAATAGCAGAACATTAATAGTACTGTATTTTAATTTACAATTGACTATTTATAAATAGCCTATTTGTCTATATGTATCGTCAAACCTAGAGATAAAGGGCGACTAGCGTTCTAGCGAGACTTGTGCATTGAACTTCATTCAACGTAATGAAATTGAATCAATCTCTCCCGTATGCGTCTCCTTCCATATTTTTGCGTCACACTCCCAATTTCCCCTCTACCCTCCCATGAATGCGTTATGCATGAATAGGAAAGCGCAACTTGCCATTCTGTGTTTTTTGAGCAGGCGGAATAGCGTTTCAGCAATGTTCGTACATAAAATGCCATGATTTTAGGTGCAAAGTGAGATGAAACGGGTGCTAACACGTTGGTACATGAGGCCCTAGTACCTAACCTTCCCCGCCCCCTATTCTGTATAGCAATAGACTCCCCTTTGCTGCATTTGAACATATACATACAAAGGGTTGGGGTGAAATGCTGTCGTGAGACGAGCTGGGCAAGCAGCCTGCATAAATAGAGGGCCCACACATCTACGTATTTGTCATTCTCTCCGATGAATGAGTTAATATCCCCGGTGGGTCAATATACTGTATCTGGAGCGTCTATTGTTGTCCCTGCTCTGTGAAGAAACAGGCTCATTGTAATGAAAGCTGTTTGTCACTCCTTCATTTACCTGATAATGTGATTCTGATGTAAATATAAAAGCTGGGTAACTTGTTGTACGCATGACATGAAGCATGTATAGATCAATGGTCTTTCTAAGGCCATGCGTTGTCATGGCTATGTGGATATTGAGCTGGATGAAGCTGAGGTGAACCGTTGCCGACTGACTGTAGTCACAGAGACATTATATAGAAGAGATGGACTGCTTCAAGAATTCTCAACAGAACTCTATAGTCCATATGGCATTCATGGTGGTCATCTGCTTTTTTTACAGAATAAAGCTTGTGCATGCGTAGTATTACCTGTGAAAGGATAAAGGCTTTCTAAAGCTTATTATGCGCAAATTCACCAAATGTTTTTATCAGATTTGACTCTTGATAATTGTAGGACTATAAACATTGGTTATGGCCCGGTGACCATTGAAAATGCAGTCATGGCTCTTTCCCCATTCATTTAGATATGGTGTTCATAATAACTGTCCAGAGGCGTTAGCAAGATGGCTGTCGAGTGGCTAAACTTGCCAGTAAGGACTTTGCTGTAGGCTTGTGGACTCTTGCATTCGATTTCTCTGCTGATTGTGAAAACAAATTGAAATGCTCCTCTAGTAGCTGTCCATGGTGCTGAATGTCTCCATTGATGTTGTGTCAGTGTTTCCCATCGATCTTTCACCTTAATTGGGGGCATCCTCAGAGTTTCCATGCCGTTTGCTTTTTCTATACACTATTTTCAAACTCTGAGAAATATCAAGTGTAACTTAAAAATGTCCTCCAGTGCAATATTCACGTCTTTCCAAAATAAGAGTTTGTGTCTGTGGCCACACCAAGCTCTATTTAATTCCAAGCCACTCCTTTTATGTTGTTGTTATTCTCGCAGGCACATTCTATTTTGTGTGTGTGTGTGTGTGTGTGTGGGGGGGGGGGGGGTAGGTAATGCTAATAGCTAGGAGTCCTGCAGAGGGGTGGAATGAAACATGCTTCTTTGTCAGGTTGTCATTTACCCAGGCTCTCTTGATTACCATTTTAAATCAGCGACTTCACGCTTGGTTCCACTGCTCGGCACCAGTCTTAGGAGGTGACTAGATGGTTATCATTCTTGTCTTCTTTATTTCTGTTCCCTTCTCATCCAGGTACCGTAATGTGTCCTCCCATGCAGGGGCACGAGACACTCCTGTCCCCCCGTGCTGTAATCCTTCCCATCGCAATAGCTTCAAGGACATTGATTGCGAGCTATTACTTAGTAAGAGTCTAGATTTACATCACCAGAAAGCACACCCGTGTCTGTCCTTGGCAGACAATGGAAGGTAGAGGATCCTTGTATGTCCGCTAGTAACTGTATTCAGTGTTAACGGCAGGGTCAGTCATTCTTGCTAACTTCGAGCTCAAAACAGTATCGCTCCGCGGTCCAGCGCCGCACACTTTGAAATGTGTTGTGAAGCAAAGCGTCGTGCTGCGGCTTTGTTGATACGAGCGGTGTTCGCCACTTTGATTATGTTTCTATTTACAGAGCCAGGGCTGTGTGGAAGTATCAGATTATTTTTTCAACACGCACAGAGAACGGTACGCTAGCGAAATGCAAAGAGATATTCATTGACTTTGACTAAAAAGTGTATAGCTTACATTTAGCTTGCAATCGCTGACTATACCTTTACGGTATACAGTGCGACAGTGGGGCAGTGGGTGGAGTGGGGTGATAAATGAACGAGGAGCCGCTGGTTCGTACCCCCACTAACTCCTCACCAAGGTATAGTTAGTGATAATACCACTTTACGATACAATTTATGCATTGTGAATGTGTGGCTACTGTAAAGCGTTTGAGTGGCCGGAAGCGTGCAAAAGCACTTTATAAATGCTTTATAGAAGCTGACATAGTAACTCTCTGACAATGTAAAAGAGGTGGAAGGAATTCTGACGTGATGACAGCTATTCTCCACAAGTGGAGTGTTTTCTATACACATGTAGTCTTTTATTGTTCTTGTAAAGCCATATCTTCCCATACATAATATGAATCCAGTCAAAGTGATGGCAACACACATAGCGTGGTTGAAAAACGATTACACTTATTTCGTAATGCATGTTATCATATGCAGCTTTAATGGACACATACATATATCACTGGCATTAAAAACAAGAGGAATAGATTGAAAAGAAGAGCAAGAGATAGAGAGCAAGAGAGAGGGAAAGACTGGGGGGGGGTGGGGGGGCGGCATGTGGGATTATGAGAAGGCTGTATGAAAGTTTGATGGGACTGTGTGCAGGTTAAGTGAGACTCACAAGAAGCTAGGAGAGCCTCTCTATTCAACGTATTGCCAGTTAGCATGAGGACTTTGATTAAAGGTTGTCTCACTGCGTTGGCTTTTAGAATCCACTGGCGTGTCGCTGAATCCCCGCAAAGCCACAGTATATCACTTGCCAAACCGGCATAACGGCATTATGCTAAGGGAACATTCCTTCAATAACAACGTTCCCAGGCACAGAAGCTTCTGCTCACCAGCAGAAAGGAGGAGCATAAGATTTACTCTCGACTTATTGACATCCCCAAGAGATTTCATATGCAGGGTACGCAGTAATTGTGGAGCTTCTGTCTCGCATGTTTTAAAAGCGCTAAATATACGGTAGCAGCATAACACAGCGTTGGAAAGGCCTGGCATTTTATTTATTCATTAAAACATTTTAGGGATTAAGAATTTGCCTGCCAAGGTATCCTGTGCATGAGATCTTCTCATGCGCATTCTGTGAATTAATTGAGCATTTTATCTGGAAAGCGTGGAGCACATATGCTGTTGGCTATAGGGTGCTGTCTGCGTACTGTATGTATTCGCTCTCTCTCTCTCTCTTAACCTCCTTCCATGAATACCCACGCACACGCACACGCACACGCGCACACACACACACACACACACACACACACACACACACACACACACACACACACACACTATCACTGATTGGGAAGGACAGCCAGCCAGCTGGTTATATCAACTGAAGAGCTCCATGTGAAACTCTCATCTTATCTAAAAGGGTTTATTAAAAGGTATAGTTAGTAATTGTAAGCTAATACCACTTTAAGTGTTTTTTTAAGGGTTTTTAATTAGTTTATTAATTAGGTTATGAACACTTCTGGTTATGAAGACTTCATCAATCAACCGCTCACTACATAACAGACATTATCATCTCCACCTATACCCTGGCTGTCCAAACCTCTACGAGCTTGGAGAACAGAGCTAAGAGCAGCTAAAAGAACATGGAAAAAGTCCCACCAACATGAAGATCTCTCATCCGACCACTGCCTCTTCTCCAAATTCACGGTTTCTCCTCAGTCCACCCACCCCTCCATCGCCATCATCCCTATCAGCTGATGATTGTGTTACCTTTTTCTCAAAGAAAGTGAATGCATTGTGAACCAAAGCCTAGTCCTACGGTTTTGTTGATACGAGCGGTGTTCGCCACTTTGTTTATGTTGCCATTTATGGAGCCAGGGTTGTGTGGAAGTATCACAGAGAACGTAAGATAGCGAAATGCATGGGGATATTTGTTGAATTTGACTAAACTAGTATTTATCTTGAAATAGCTGATTATACCTTAAATCGGACTGTTCTGATCCGTTAAATACACCCCGTTCCCTGTGTGTTATTCTAACGCCTTGCAGAGTTCTCACAACACACACACACACACACACACACACACACACACAGACACACACAGACACACACACAGTCTCACTTCCCTGCCCACCTGGTCTCGTCAAGGTTTAACAAAAAAATAAAATAAAAAAAAAACTGGTTTTTGTGTGGCATTTGTTTGGGTCGCCTTTCAGTTATACTGTAAACCTCTAGGCCAGATACCCTGGGGATGTACTATTGTAATGACTGGCTGTATCGTTTGTCACATGATCAATCAATCAAACACGATGCCACATGATGTCACTGAGGTCACTGATGTCACATGATATCTAGATGATTCTGATTGTGTTCCGTGCCATTCATAACTTAGATAACGTAGATATGCTGAGCATTACAAGATGGCGATATGACTCAATAATCAGTCATTCAGTTTCACTCGCCAGTCTCACATGTCACACATCTCTGGCAGTCTCGACGTCGTATCCCATGCAGTCTGATAGCTACTGATCTGAGCTATGCATTTGAAAAGGAAAGTAAAATGTGGCTATGCTGCAGCTAGCCTGGTGTAAGCAGACTTCAAATGTATTTGTGAATAAAGTCTGGCAATGCTCCATTACAAAGTGATAACAGTTGTTTTCTCCTACTGGGCGTAGACCTTTGATAAATTTGGAAGCTATTGGACAGCATTTAACCAATCACCTTTGCTACAAGTGTTTTGATCGCCTCATCTAGGTCTACCACGGTTTCGAAACACTTCACTTCAACGTCATCTCACTAAACCACCCTGATTGGGTGGCGGTGCAGGGTGGCCCTGCAAGGTGGCGGTGCAGGGTGGCCGTGCAGGGTGGCGGTGCAGGGTGGCCTGCAGGGGGGCGGTGCAGGGTGGCCGTGCAGGGTGGCCTGCAGGGTGGCCGTGCAGGGGGGCGGTGCAGGGTGGCCTGCAGGGTGGCCGTGCAGGGTGGCCGTGCAGGGTGGCCGTGCAGGGTGGCCGTGCAGGGTGGCGGTGCAGGGTGGCCTGCAGGGTTTCCAGACTGTAATCTCAGTGAATCATTGATAGTAGTATAGTCAGGCAGAGCCAGGCTAGCTCAGCCCTGCTCCCTGATACTCTGACTTCACACTGGACAGGAAAACATCAGAAAGGGTCTTTGCCGTGGGTACATTACCTTCCTCTTGTTATCAGGCATGGGCAGTGGATTGGGGCTTTATTGATTCCTGGTTCTGTGTTGTTAATCTGGGATCTGGTAGAGCGGCACTTCTTGGTGAGCAACTGATGTCGATGGGGAGGACAGAGCACTCTGACTCCCTCCCTCCCTCCCTCTTGCTCTCTTTCTCTCCATCACTTGTTCTCCCTCTCTCTTTCTCTCTCTCTCTCCTACTCCCTTCCTCTCTCTCTCTCTTTTGCTCCCTCTCTCTCTCCCTCTCTCTCTCCCAATAATGTGTCTCCTTAACTAGGCTGTTTATAATAGAGGCGGGCTTTAATATAGAAGGCCGGAGGATATTTTAAAACAGATGGAAAGCCAAAGCTCGCTCCAACAGGCCTGGTTCTGTCTCTGTGATTTACACCACAGTATAGTGTGGGTCCACTTGCAGGTTTTATCACAAGGGCTGAGGCCTTTATTGGGGGCTGTGTACATGATGTATTGCCCAGCGGTGAAGAGACAACAGGCACCTAAGTGTTTGCTGTCTCCCTTTCACAATGCCTGCACGGCAGACACAAGCAGCAAACAACAGGCAGTGTTTTCCTTGCTTTGAACGTGGAGTACGCATGGCTGCACATTTGTTTCAGCACATGCGTGAATCACAGAGCACAGAGAGTAGATGGAGATGCTGTATGTGGTGTATTAGGCAGTTTGCTTGACAGCCATTAGAGAGATACTATCATCGGCAATCCACCTGAACCGTGACTGTAGAATGCATTAGAAAATGGAAAAATGTTGAAAATTATTATTATTATTAACTGAATGGGAGCATGTTTGCTTTTCCTTTGATGTCTGTCATTTTCTCATCTTCGTTAACGCTTTGTTGTGAGCACTCCCCCGGTAAACAAGACAATTTCATCCTACGCCTGCTTTTCTGAATGGGTGTTTGAACGTGTGCTGCAGCTTTTCGCCTCGCTCAGCTACATCGGCTTGAATCAACATGAGAAAAAAAAAAAAGCCACTCCTGTATTCCTCCGCAGTGCCTCTACAGCAAAGCAGAGAGACGACCCAGTAGCAGGCCGGCATGGAGAGGTTTCAGGCCTTGTCCGCGGCGGGGGGAGCGGGGCGCTCTGCAATCAGTGACCACGTCCACATCCAAACTTAATCAACCATGGAGCGGTCATGAATATTCAATGGTCGCCGGCAATATTAGGGCTACGCAGTGCAGGGTCGATAGGGGCCAATGTCTCGCTCCCTCTCTACCCCCCGCTTGAGAGCTGAGAGCGGGTTTTGATATGCCGGGATGGGTGTGTGCGTGTGCACGTGTGCGTGTGCACGTGTGCGTGTGCACGTGTGCGTGCACATGTGTAAGACAGAGAGAAAGCTTGATGACCATGATGATCTCCTGTATCTCAGCTTCTTGTGGTGGCATGGATGAAGCGTGCCTCTCTGTCTCCACAGCGTGCCAAACACATATTTAGGAGTTCATGAGTTTGTAGTTATTCTTTCATTGACAGCGCACTTTTACGGTGGCACTGTCGAACACATCGCTTTACTCCAATTTGGTTCCCGTCCAATCATTTCCACTGGAGACTGCAAATAAATAATAATAATATATATATATATATATTTTAACCCTGCATGTGCTGCCATCTGGGTCCACACAATAAAATATGTAATCACAGTGTGAAGGGCTTTGCAATTACATCTCCTATCGTTAAACTGGATGTTTATTTTCTTCAATAGGTAACATTAATAACATCATCTAGCAAGGCCCAGCATAATATTTTTATAATGGGAGTGTCCTGAATGTACAAATGGAGTTAAGGTTGTAAAGTCACTAATATGACTAAAGCCATGCTGAAGGTATGTCCGTACAGATACATGGCTGACACACATGGCCATATTGTTCCCGTAATTCATTTACCAGGAGGAGGATCGTGTTGTCTTTAATCAGCTAATGCGATGCTAGGCTGAACTTTCCTGATGAAGTCCTGCTAACGCTGGTATCGACTGCCCGCCCTGCCGAACGGCTCAACTCCTGTCACTTATTCAATCGCTGGTGAACCCAGGGGAAGATGGCTTATAGAAGGAGTTTTATTATGGGATGTAGCATCCTTATAGCTGCCACAGCAAACTGTGTAATCTTAACACAATGCAGAATTTGTCTGTGTGTTTTAGATTTGTTAGAGTTAGTTAGATATTTTCTTAACTATGTTACAAAGAGTAAAAACATATGAATGAATGTTATTAGAGGTGATAGTTAGATGGAGTTCCGTGTTTTCATAGCCAAACGACAAGGTAACTTGATTTTATTGGGTAATTCAGCAGAGAATTTCATTCAAAGCAACTTACAAAGTACAATATCAAGGAACAGGTACAACAGGGGTTCCGGCGATGATTGCCACCGTAAAGCCAACTCTGAGGCTTGAACCCATGACCTTCCGGCTGGGAGTGACACCCTGACCACTACAGACAAGCCATCCTCTGGTGTTGATGTGTGTTGTTGAAGTGTTGATTGGCTGTAATCAAACTGGAGCACAGACTCCTGTACAGATAGTTGGTGTGGTGGTAGGGTGCAACAGCAACACAAGTCATGTGTGTAATATTGTGTAACAATGTTTACATTTCACGCATGGCGTTCAGCATCTTATCTGATCTGGCATGACAGATGTCACGTTGATGTGTATTGTATGGCTGGGAGAGGCTCTTGCACCCTTGTGCTGTTAATGATGCCTTGTTCGTGTGTGTGTGTGTGTGCGTGCGTGCGTGTGTGTGTGTGGGCCTACTAACGGTCATGTGTATCAGCGGCGTTTTAGTGTCTTCCCACACACAATGATGCAGCACAGACAAGATTCATGTTTTATGAGAGTTTACATGCTGCTGCAGGAGCACTGCTCTCTCTCTCGCTCGCTCTCTCTCTCTCTCTCTCTCTCTCTCTAATTTACATGCGTTTTCCACACTCACTTGCTGTCCACCTGCGCAGGTTTGCACTTGACCAAAACATGTCATCACAGTTGATTATTTTAATAAAATGGAGCCCTTTTGTTAATGTCGTCATGGCGATTAGTTAGTCAGGCTCCCTTTCCAAGAGGCTACCTGAGTGAAGTGGCCACGTGTGTTACCTGCCTCGTAATAAGCCATTTTAACTTATTGTTTGCTCAAGACTTAAGAATAAAAATGATTACTGTTGTGTATATATATATATAATGTGTATGTATGTATGTATATGTATATATATATATATATATATATATATATGTATATATGTATATGTGTATATGTATATGTGTGTATATGTATATGTGTATATGTATATGTGTGTATATGTGTATGTATGTGTGTATATGTATATGTATATGTATATGTGTGTATATGTATATGTATATGTGTGTATATGTATATGTATATATATATGTGTGTATATGTATATATATGTGTGTATATGTATATATATATGTGTGTATATGTATATGTATATGTGTGTATATGTATGTGTGTATATGTATAT
>JAODOY010068718.1:4444-16422 GCA_025399855.1 Forbesichthys papilliferus
ACCATTACAGTCCTCCAGGCTCCACACTGCTACCATTACAGTCCTCCAGGCTCCACACTGCTACCATTACAGTCCTCCAGGCTCCACACTGCTACCATTACAGTCCTCAAGGCTCCACACTGCAATCTTTACACCGTCCTCCAGGCTCCACACAATAAAATGATAGTGTATGAAAATGAGTAAATGATTGTTGTAGCAGCAATAATTTACAACCTCTTATGTTTTGGATTTGACCCTGTAACCTACAGCAACTAATGTCACTAAAAAATTAAATGTCAGATTCAGTAGCTGATGATTGATTAGCCTAAATAGTGTTGCTAGGCTAAACTATGGAAAAACGATTTGTAAGATAGATTTAACAAACCTTGCTTTTCAGCAGACGTATACAATTGCTACGGTGGTACAGAAATCTAATCCAGTCAGATTTCATAATGCTCTCCTGCTGCTGATGCACATGAATGGCGTAGCCATAGTTTGCACTGTGAATTAGGTGTACCGTATTCCAAAGATGGAGATGATTATTAACTAAATGTGTCTGGAGGAGAGAACCAACTCGGACACAACTGATGAGTGTGCATGTTGGAAAGCACAAGGGCTAATGCAGTAGGCCTACCCGTAGTTGAAGTGGTAATGGGATGCTAGAGATACTGTGTGCGTAATACCATACCCCAGTGCTACCAGTGAGGAAAGGTAGTATAAAGCCCTTAACACATCTGTTTACTCTGTAGTCAGGGCTCCAGTCCCAATTGGGTTGAACCTATTTAAAAGGTTTACCATACATTCACACAACCAGCGACAGCCAGCATCCAGTGATGGACCTTCATTCATTTCAATGAGCACTGGCAACACTATGCTCAGTGGCTTGGCAACTGGGATAGTTGACTGTAGTTCTGTTATAAAAAGGTTCTGTGAAGCGGTTTGGCAACTAGAGTGAGAGAGTAGAGGTGTTCATGTGATGCGTCTTCTCAGCAATCGAGAGGTTGATTTGCATAGTGAAATGATTGCGGAGTATCTAGGCTTACTTATATTTCAATATCCAGGCACAAGTACACCTCCACTTGTGTGGATCATTTATATTTCCATTCTGTTTGAAGACAGTGTAACAGAAACATTGGCTATGTTTACATGCACACTAGTATTCCAGTATTCTTCCAACTTTGGAAATATTCTGACTTTGATAGATGTCATGTAAACGGCATGTTCTGAATTGGGCCTTTTTCTGAATTTAGCATTATCCAAATAAGACGTGATGTGCCTTTTGTTATTGTTTTAGGAGCATGTATTTAGTAATTATGGAATATGCTTGTCAAGTTAGGTTTTTATTGCATTTTTCCTTTGTTTATGGTAAGAACAGGTGCAGGTTGCAGAAACCTTTGAAAAATACCCTATTTTGTTGCAAAATAGCGAACGTGACTACAACTGTTAATTTTTCCATTATTAGGACATTAATGCAGTTTAAAAATGTGTGAAATTGCTCTATAGTGAGTAAGTTATTTTAAGTTAACTTAGGACATAGCCTATAGGCCTACAAAGGAAATGTACAGCTCTATGTAAACGGACATGTTAATGGAATACTAATTTCAAGTAGAATAAGGGCAAACCCGCACTAGTGTGTGCATTAAAACGTAGCCATTGTTAATTCACTTGATTGCAGTGGCTTCAGAGCTCCAGGAAACTGTCCTGCCCTTAAACAGCGTTCTTAAATTTAATTTATTTTGCTGTGGTTTGTGGCTGTTTGCAAACAAACAGGTGTTTAAATCTCCCCCCCCCCCCCCCCCCTTTTTGGGCAGGTCATGTATGCTGCCTTGTGCATATATAATAAGGCATGTGAATCAACCGTAACAGTAGAAACAGGATCCTAAAATCTCTAAAATTGGATTTTAGCTGTGACCAAACGCTAGACCCAGAGTATCTCCACTGGCCAGTTAAAGCATTCTACCTTTTTTTAATACTTCTAAAGGACCTTTGTAAAGTGTGCTTCATGCTGCGCACATCTAATTAATTCAGCCCATGCCAGTTAACTGGTGTGATTTCTGTCCGCTCTCAATCTGCAGGTCTTGTATCTTCTAGGCCAGCTACAGGACAAACCTGTGTATGAGGAGTCACATGGAAAGCAGGAGGAAGACCAGGAGACATCTAAGGAGAGGGATCTACTTAAGCGTCTCTCAGTCCAGGTTTGTGGCTTCTAGCAGCATTGGCTCTTGTCTGTTTTGAAACACTTCATGACTTTTTTTTTTGTATACTGTCATTCTAGGAGGAGGAGCTTGAGACATTACGCCGAGTTAGTGAGCAAAACCAGAAACTGCTAGAAGAAAATGAGAAGTATAAACAGGTGAGCAACCATATAGACCAAACTGTGATATCTGTAAGACTATGTTTAGTTTTTGGTGTGTTTTAGTTCACATGCTAAATCTGTAAAAAATGTTTTATACATGTTTGCCATGATACAAGCAATATAGAAATTGTTGCATACAGACAGATAAACCAGTTAGTTTCTCAATTCAATGCATTTGTTTTTTTTACATCTAGAAACTTGAACTGGTCGAACTGGCAAAAGGAAAGAAAATACTTCATTCATCCTCAAACATTGAAATGAGTGCAGATGACTCTTTTGATTATGTTCCTCCGAAGGTGAGGTGTTATCCATGCCCTACTGTAAACAGGAGCTTTAATTATTTTACAATTCATATGAAATTGTTCCACTATCTTAAAGAGTCTTTAACAGTTGTCTTGAATCACCTTTAGTGGTTAAAAATGTGCATCAACAGCTCCAAGAACCAAGTCTATGAGGCCCTGTGTCAACAAGGCTGAGAAGTATTTGGCGTGTTTAAACTGTTTTTTTTCCCCGTTTGCTCCAGCCCAAGATGAAGCGCAGCACTACAGCCAAGGTTCCCATTAAGATGGAGGACCTTATTCCAACCTCTGAGAGTGAAGAGGATGAGGAGGAGGAAGAATGGCGTCCTCAACAAAGTAACAAGCACGACAAGGGTCAAAGGATTTCAAAGAAATCTAAGGCGACGGGGGTAAGATTGGACAGTGGGCTATAATCACATTGATTTGCTTATTGTGCATGTTTTAAACATGGGGCGGCTTTAGTCGTTGATTAGATGCTAGCAACAGCAAAGCCTAAGAATCTTAATCCTCTAAGTGAAATTGAGCATTCTTACTTATCACTGACAATATTATATCCTCACATTGATGTTTGCATCAAAACAATTATTTGCAACCAGAACCTGCAACATATCTGCAACATTTTGATACAAAAGCACTTTTTAAAAGTTGAAATGGTTACATGTTCTAAATGCAGTTTACTACTGGCTTGTAATATCTCTGTCCTCAGTGTGCCTGTAAGGGCCACTGTAGCAACAGACTGTGCAGGTGTCGTAAAAGCAAGATGTCCTGTGGGGAGAACTGCCAGTGTGATCACGGTAAATGTCGTAACCTGGACATCCCAGCAGCAGTTGAGGTGAGTGCATGTCGAGTCTGTTTCTAGATCTTTTTCTGGTGATGAGAACAAACTGACTAGTACAAGGATTCTCATTGTTGGAATGAAATGAAAGGTTCCTTCTATAAACTGTGATTGTTAGCAACTGAGTTTTGATGTATTTGGTAAGGAATCCATTCAGTCATACAATTGATCCAAAATGCATGCAGACAAATACAGTAGCAGAAAATGGCTTTTTGGTTCCCAAACGTTTTTCTCATCATCATTAGAACCCCAAAACATTTAGTTGTGGTGTAAAATAGTTCACAGTACAGTGTTTGTTATTCTGCCCTCTTCAGAATGTTGATAGAAAGATTGACAGTGACACTGGGGATTCCCTTTCCCTTCCCCAAGACCCCACTGTTATCAGCCCTGGGAATGCCACATTCTTTAAACCTCCTTCTTGTTCACCCTCTAAGAAGGTGAGAAGTCTTGACTACTAATAGCCACTTATTTGTATCAAATGTTTGGTGGCCTAGACGGGTCTTGTTGAGGTAAGGAATACTAAACTAAATCGGTGTCATTGTTGCAGGTGCTCCAGGAAATTGGCGATATCAGACACACCCCTGTAGATCTCAAACAAGACCTAAAACCTGTTTTTGAGGATGACTACGACGAAGAAGAAGTGGTGGCGGACCAGGACAATGAAGAGATGAACACTGTTAGCTTCCTAAAGAAGAAGAAGAAAATTCTTACAAGTTTTAAAGACAGTTTTTTCTCTGGGTGCACACCCATCAGGGAAGAGTCTTGATCTGGATCAAGACGCAAGAGCCATGAGCTAAAGATTGTTCTCAATGTGCTCTTTTTTTGTCAATTCTCAATGTCCTGTACTGTGTCTCGCTGTGTATTGCATTCAGTGTCATAATGGCATCCTGCAATACATGCATACATTCTGTGTAATTTAGTTTATAATGTGCCATTTGTCTGTGTAATTGAAGGAACGTAGCATTGAAGGCTGAATCAGGATGTTTAAATCATCTCTATTCTTAACAACCTTGATAACACTAATATCAATAGGAAACTATTATTGAAAATGGTTATCTGGATTTCTGAAAGTCAGTGGAGCTTTGTGCTCTGAGCAGAATATATTATGCCTACAGCTGTAGTGTTCCTGCCTGATGAATTTATGTATTTTGATACCATCCTGAATTCCCTGGTTTTTAACAAATAATCAACCAGCCGTTTCAATCAGAATTATGTACATTTCTAAAAACAAAACTTTCCTTGAAGCCATCTACAATGCTTTTGTCACTGAGCAAGATCCGTTGCCAGCACACTATTTTAGGATATCTTCAAAGCTTTCCTTAGTGTTAGATTAATAAAGTCTTACTTCCAACCCGTTTTCATTTAAAGATCTTTTTTGTCCTAAGGTATATTGCTTAGTACAATTTATTTCAAAATCAGTATGGCTTTACCATGTCATTCATAATATAATTTTGGATTTGTTTTAAAATACTAAACAATTATATGTAAATGCTTTCAGTTGTAATTTTTTTAATTACATTTTTTTTTCTTTCTGAGTGATCTAGTTGTGGTTATATCTGGAGGTTGAACAGAACAGGAAGTCCAGTGCATGGCACAACACTGAGGATGGATCACATTCATTCAGCTTTTTACATAAATGATGATCTCTTGATGCTTTCTAAAGAGTTTGATTTTCTATTACTATTAGGTAGAATTTGGAAGGAGTTAAATAATTGATTTGTGTTTTCAGGTTGGCTTAATAGCCCATCATTATCTACAGTGAATATACAATACTTATTCATGCTATAATCCTGAACAAGCAGGATTTTATTTTTCATTGGTTTGGTGTATATATTAACAAATCACAATAATCATGCATGGATCAAGGGTTCCATAAATAAAAATAAATGCAACACAGATAACACTACCAGACCATACAGCCATGGAACAAATGTAAGAGATCACTGCTGCACTTTTACATTTTCAACTATGCAGTGGTCACTTAATTTTTTCTGCGGCTGTACTTTTATCAGAAAGTTCTGTGGGAAAATGGCAAAATCTAAATTAGTTAAAGCAATTGATGTAACACTGGTTTGGATTCTTTTATTAAAGGAAAATGTATATCCATATTTGTATTGGTATGCCAACATCATGTCATGAGCTCAGCCAAGATATACAAGTATTGAAATTCATTATGGGAATTTAATTTAGCAAACAACAAATTACTAAATGTATTTTACACTACAGCAGAACTGTTTTTCTAAGTACTATCTATTCTAGATTAATAATGAACAAATATAGGCTATTATCTTCCTCTATTTCTCTTTATGTGATACTGGACTCTGCACTAGGGCACACAGTGGATAAGATAAGATAGCTCTAGTATGAATGAAAGGAGGTAAGAAGCTAGGATATATCAGAGAATAACTTTGACACTACACAGCATGTCATTAATTGAAAACATGTACCTTGGCTAAATTGGTAAGGTAACTTACAAATGTGTTTACCCAATTTGCATTTTTTCATTCAAAATGAGCATACAGTATCTAGTTCTATGATAATGAGTAATGCAAATAGACAGGAAAAGACAGGCCATATTTGGCATAAAGATTCTGTGCACGTCCATGATCTAGTGTAATTACAATGTTATAATATAGTAATAGACTACTTGCAGAAATACAGGTAATGCTTTATTAGTTATAGAATAAAAGTAATGTATACTATACATGTAAATAGTTATTCATTTGTAATTACCAAGTACCAGGTAGACTCTTACACAGCATATCATTCATACCGAAATGTGTTGAGTAATCACTTAAATTGTTTGTTCTAAATGCCTTTTATTATGGCTTTGTGTGTCTAAGTCCACTTGCCTTGTGCTTCCTCATGAGATGTAGTACTTCATAACTGCTTATTCCAGCAGATATTGTGCATGTGTGTGTGAAAGAGAACGGGAGGGATTTAAATGTCACGAGTGAGAACGTCTGTTGGTCAAAATGAAACGGTTGTCTTTCATATAAAAGAGTTGCATCATTTCATATTTAAGTCCCAGCTTTTATGGTTTACAGGAAATAGGGACCTTTGCTATGTCCCACCATATATAGGCAGCCTATGTTCTTCAAATAACAGAACAGGAATCTGTGTGTACAAGGTAATATGCCATTATTGCACATACTGAACAAATTACATTAATACAAAAGTGATGTTCTTTGTATTGGCCCTACCCTGTGTGCCACTCATTATGGAATCAGGATGTTGGATTGTAGGGCAAGGCTCTGGGCCTGTTAAATATTGACAGGAAGTGTAATAATTAACCTCTCGTCAACTCACGATCTCTTAAACTGGCTGCACTGCCAGTCTGCCACTCTTGGTCTGTCACTGCTGACAAACACACCTAACTGGTATCATTTATCATGGCTATCAATGCCTTTTGTACCTTCATGTCTTGTTGGCGTTGTTTTCTATATTTCTATGCTTCTATTATAACTCAAGCCTGCTTCTAAAGTCCTGTGACTCAACGTGGACATGTAGAGACGCCGGGCCATATTCCCTCTAAGGTGAGTACAGCTTCTAGCCACATATCTAAAGTCTACATATTCAAAAATATGGATATTGTAGGCTGCGCTCTAACTCTCTAAGATTGCAGCAGTGGAGGTGAACTTTGACCCCACCCTTACAAAAAGAAGTTACTACTGTACAAGCGTTAACAGAACAAACATTTGTCAAGATAGTTTAATATGCGAGTGTGGGGGTTTTGTGTTTTTTTGTGATTCTGTTGATAAATGGAGGGTGTGTGTCAGTAGTTATATTTGTGGTCCAGGTTTAAAAAAACAATTATTATTAAATATACTGTATATACTAGGTATATGCAACATAAAATAAAATGTGTTGATCTCTTGCACATGAGAGAGACTTAAGTGATAGGTGGCGGTCTTGTCCTAATTTCAGTTACTGTTTTGTCTTGAAGAGCAGGTGACCGGGTTGTTACTATAAGGCAAAGTCTACAAATATAAGGCTGTCCGAATGAATGTGACAACAGGTCAGGTTCAAACTGGTGCCTATCTGGCATGATATTAAACACAGGCAAGCTTTAGTACGTATATTAATAAAAAGTGTTTCTGGGTGATAATCCAGAAATGAATGGCCAACAGGCTGGACACACCCAGTGTGTATTCACACTGAGGAGGGCCCTAATGTTGACGACTACCATAAAATCAGTGTTATCTACACAAGCCTTGGCCCTTTGGCCAGCCAGTTGGTGCTGTGTGAGCAATGATGCTATCTATTTCAGGTAATAAAACTGGGAGGAGGAAACTGCAGGGTCAAAGTCAGTTGAAATAGAAGGCACTGCCACTTTACATCTACTTAAGTACAATGCTAAGGCTAAATCCATCTTAGTTACCTGCGGTCATTTTGCATTCTCTCCTATTGCTTTTGTTTCAGCTTTTGCCCAGGGGGGATTTTACCAACGCCTGACTAAAGACATCGGTGCTGTACTGTTGCGCCAGCCAAGGGTCACCATGCACAACATTGTCTGCGGGAGTCACTGGTACTCACTGGATGTAACAGCAACTCCATGTGGAAAATGTATTGGGTTCCAGTGGAAGTGCTGTTACGTACAGGAAGCAGCCACCAACAGCTTTAGGAGTAGTCCAGCTGTTCCCATCCCTGACGCGGCGGCATTGGCTGTGAATATTCGTGATCAAGAACGTACCTGCTCCAAAAATATTTTTAGGCCTAATGACGCATGTAAGTTGCTCCATTAAAGCCTTTATAATTTAACTGAATACATTATAACATTGTCTCTATAATTATGCCGTTGTAAGGATTTGTCTTATTTTAGACTCTGTTTAAAAAGGTTTAAAGAAGTGGGATGACTAAATGAATTTAATCTAGAAAATATGTAAGAAAAGTGTTTGTGTTTAGAACAGTAACCAACTGACTGAAGTGTATTTGGGTTACAATGTGATGACCTATGAATTGACAGCCAGTTGAGCAAAGATCTGCCTGTCAGTTTTGTAGGCCACTGCTGTGTAAGTCCCATTAAACATGCGGTATCAAAGACACAAGAGTTCAAGTGCGGCAAGTGTCTGAGATTGAAGTTGACAGATTTATTTACATAGAGGTAAATACAGACTCTTGTTGGACACTGAGACTAAATCACATGAAGATTATCAGGGTAGCAAATATGTAATACAGGCTGTAATTGTAACACAATTATGTTATAGTATATTTTAGAAAATATTCTTCACTATTCTTCACTATTCTTTTTACATTTATTACCTTGCTTGTCCCATGTTTCCTTGTGATGTGTTCATTAACATAATATTTCCCTTTCAACTCTCCCTCACACACATAATGCTGCCTTTTGAATTATGCCCCTCAGTTAATAATTCACGTAACGTACGTGTTCATTAGACAATGTAACACTGCTGAACACAAGTAGAGTGCCAGGCCCTGTAAGGGGACAAACACAAGGACAAGCACCCTCCTAAGCCTGCCTCTTATCAGGCCATATGAGATAATGGCATTATAGTGCAGCCAGTTGGATATGCCTAATAAAATAGGTATCTGATCATCCTATCAGTGATGTATTGTGTGATGATTTAATTTCCTACTGCATAGACTTTGTATCTGATGTCTAATAAAAAGCAATATGAAGTTTTACATTTATTCAGTGTTGGTTTGACATTTATCTAGAGGCAGATTAATGTTTATAATCCACCAATGTGTAACCCATGACCCATAAAAATGTTTTATCTGACACACTTAAATGTTTACATTTTATGGATCAATTGATTGGTTAATTGGCTGACTGATACTCTACACAATTGCTTCTGATAAAGTTCTGGCATAAGCAGTTAATTTACAAATAAGGCCACTGGTACAACCATTACATCTCTGACCAGGCCACTTGTGCCGATGAGGTCCAGATGAACATACCAATCAAAAGCCAATACAGATATTTAATTATTGTTAGGTCAGATATCAACCAAACTATATTGTAATTACAGATAACACGGGAAGTGCATAGGTTAAAGCCTAATACAAGTGCTAACACTTGAATGTAGGCCTATAAAGACTTGGCTAACTAACCAATGTTCCAAAGGTTGTGTACCTTCTACCATGTTCATTTGTCCATTTAATTGATAGATCAAAATGTGTACAAATTAAATGTATGGCTAACTTTTTTTTTTAAACATTGTAATGGGCTACTGTAGTTGACCTAGGCTAAATATGAAATATAACTTATTTGCAATGTGTAACATCTTAATAACCATAGGTCTACTACATATATAGCCTACACTAGGCTACATACATTTTATCCACTGAAAATCTACTTTTCAGTTCTCTTTTGGTCTTTTGAGATTTGCTGGTTTATTTGGCAATGTTTTATAGGCTAGAAAAAACAATGGACAGGCTACATTAAAGACACAATTAGTCTATTTATTGTTGTTGCTATTAATCATCTCCGGGAGATGTGGTAGACCGGTTTGTGTATCCCTATGACCCTGAGAGTTCTGTTGTCTGCAGCCTTGTGCTCCTGGTATGGTATCCAGAGGTAAAGTGATCTCATGTGAAGGAGTTCAAGTACCTTAGGGTCTTGTTCATGATTGATGGGACATTAGAGCGGAAGTTTGACTGGAGAATCGGAGCGACGAGAGCGGTATTGCAATCACTTTACTGCACCTTTGTGACGAAAATCTAAGCCGGAAGGCAAAGCTCTCGATCTACCGGGCAAGTTTCTTTCCTACCCTGGTGGTCATAAAGGGTGGGTCACGACTAAAAGAACTAGATCACACTTACAAGTGGAAAAAATGTGTTTTCTCAGGAGGGTGTCTGGCACCTCCGATAGAGATAGGGTGAGAAGCTTGGCTATCTGTGAGGAACTCGAAGTAGAGCCGCTGCTTTTCGTCGAAAGGAGCCAGTTGAGGTGGTACTGGCATCTGGTAATGATGCCCCCTTAGCGCCTCCCTATGGAGGTCTCTCAAGCACGTCCAGCTTTAAGGAGGACTCGGGGAAGACCCAGGACTAGGTAGAGAGAATATATCGCCACACTGGTCTAGTAACGCCTCTGAATCCCCCAGTCAGAGCTGGTTCATGTGGCTCGGGAAAGGTACAGTAAATTTGGGGTCCCCTGCTGAAGCTGCTGCCCCCGCGACCCGACTCTGGATAAACGAGTGACAATGGATTGATGGAATAACATGTATTTTTAATTGTTTATTAATCAATTGATGATTTTAATATTGATTTTATCTTATACAATTTTTATTATATTTTTATCAATCAATTCACTTTTTGATTACAAAATTATTTAATTAATTGGTCTATTCCTATCTATTTAACCATCGATTTGCAGGTGATGTCTTCATTTATTTTTTATTTTTTCGATTGAATTATTAATTTATGAATCATTGAGTGGCCCAAATGGCCCCCATACCATGATTCATGGCCTATAGATATCATAACAATGGCATCATCGTGTCCATTATTTTATAGACTTATGGTCAATATGAATCGTGTCACTAAATAGAGAATGCAGATGAAAATGGTTTAGACTGGAATAAACTCCCGTTGCCTCTCTTCGACGCGTATGACTAGATGGTATCTGCATTTAGTTAACGTTTTTATGCTTTTTGCGGATAGGTGAAAAAATAGCACTCGACCGACGGCTAGCGATCAAACAAGAAGCTATGTTCATATGGAACACGATGTTTTCTCCGTGTGTGAGTGAGCTACCGGTACCGTACAAACATCCGGTTGGTAATGTCTCGCGGATGACGGTAAAAAGTTAAAATTCTATTTTAACTTTAAAAGTTAAAATTCTATTTTAACTTTCGACGGCATCCAGTCCGTTGCCGGGCGCCAGTATTCCCGTCATGCTCTCGTTCACTGATGTGATAAATATCTGCTTTGCTGTCTGTCATGTTTCATGTGAACACAGCATGCAACGTTAATTGAACCAAAGTGGATCTCCTCTAGCCACCAAAGTCCGGAAGCATTTTATGGGAAACGATCAACGATGCGGCTATGGACTTCCTGTAAGCAAGAACCCCGCTAAAATCTGCAGTCCATTCAGGGAGAACAGAACGACGTCGGGAAGCATGATGTCTAATGGACAGGAACACGGTCTTCCGAACGGCGAGCCGGTCTTGAAGCGGCCTCGAGAGACTTCAGTGGAGAGTCTCCGCGTGGCGAAGGAGCCACATAATAAAGTTACCGTTGTTCTTGGTGCTCAATGGGGCGATGAGGGGAAAGGCAAGGTTGTTGACTTACTCGCAATGGATGCCGACATTGTGTGCAGGTGCCAGGTAAATATAGCAATTATCTCCCCAACGTTGTACCAACAGATAAATTATATAATTGATACCTTTCAATTTCCCACTGTTACCGTCCAGTTGTAGCAAGGCTGGAAGCAAGATCATACAACTGGTGCTAACTAATGCTAACAGCTGGGCTATGTGTTGGTATTCGTCATATACTGCTCGTGAAAAACAACAATGTATTGACGTTTCGATCCTTTAAATTT
>JAODOY010068740.1:0-16421 GCA_025399855.1 Forbesichthys papilliferus
ACACGTCTGTCACTATCGCAAATATATATATATATATATATATATATATATATATATGTTTTTTTTTTGCGTCCGATCATAATAAAACGCCAAGCTGGATGAAGACAACCAGCAGTTTCAGAGAACCTCGTCGTGACAGACCGACAACCCTCGTCATCAGCTCGGATACTAAAGACAATCGAGGCACCACGTCACCTCAGCCTAACTGATTGACTTAATCGTGTCAACCGGGAGGAACTCGGTTCAACAACAGTATAACACAACACATCAAACATTGGTCGTGCATGTCGCTGCTATTAGGCTATCCATGTGTGGTCGAAGCGCACCCGTACCTGTTCTGACTGTGGAGCTTTAAGCGGAGCGCTGCTCTCCTTAGCGGTGGTCATGATGCCCGCAGACCCGCAGCTTAAACGGCCTGACAACCTGCCTGCTGCACCGAGCTGGGAAAAAAAGACTCGCTCGCTGGAATGAACGAAGGAGCCTCACAGAAGCGGCGATGAGAGCGGTGGGAAGGAGGGAGGGAATGTGAGGGAAAGACACTGCAACGTGAAAAACGCGCGTCACTTCGATTACATATTATGCTTGGTTGGTTCAGTACTCGGCAAGAGCGCCTTATACAACACGCACGGACGCGCGCGCACACAAACTCACGCCACTGTTTCAGAGTGCATGCACGCAAGGTTGACAGCCCGCCTAAATTATTAATTTGAATATTCTATCGGCGTTAAACGCGTTTACGGGGCATAATCGTATAAAGTATTGACTTTAAGCAATTTGATCCTCAATGGGCCTACCTTATGTCAGTGACAAATGGTGTGTGGCGGTTACATTCAACAAGTTTTGGTCGTATAGTCTATAATACTGTTTAAATCCAACCATCTTTTTACATTTTGTGTAGGATCTTTGGGCGTGATTAGTGTCACCATGCTGTAACACAGACAGACTTAACGTCCCATAGACCTTATAGCCTACGGCCAGAACATTATATTGAGACTAGCTCTCCAATATACACATGTAAATCTAGTCTTACAAATAAATATAAAAACTTGCAAATGTGTTTTTTGGAGTGCTAAGTGATGTTTTCTTTGGGCTAAAATGGTCTTCCAGGGTTTTAAACAAACACACACACACACACACACTTTCTTGCACTTCTCTCAACAAACACACAACAAACCACCATGCAAAACTGACAGATGAGTAAAGTACAGTAAGTATTAAGAGACTGCTATAAGTGTTTGCCTGCAAGGACAACACAAGACTCCCTTTAGTGCAAATCTGTGCATCAGTGTCAGTCTAAGGCAGAAGCAGCTATATTTGTAACAGTTTCATAGCATCTGTCTCTCTACTTTCGATTTAAATAAACAAATTATTAATCAATAATTATTTACATAAACATGTTCAATCAGTTATATTGGGAAGAATTGTTGTTGTGGAGTTGTAGTATCAAGTGGAGTGGAGACTGATAGCTTTGAGATATTTTAAATGTTAATTAACCACATATTCATTTTTAGTAATGGGCTTTTTTCTTGATACTGATATGCACTGTGCTTTGTTAATTAAACTCCTGCTCCTTCTCAGTGAAGTCAATTACCCACAATCCCCAGATGCATTTCCTCCAGTCAGGTCATGTGATCAAAAGAGAACAATGGTGTCAACCACTTAATTTAAACTGCTGTTTGGGACCCCACAAAGTACTGTATAGCTAACAAACTGCATTTTGCTGAGATGCTGCTAGATATTTGATAAAAACATCAAAACATATAATATTTTTATATTGTTAAATGTATTAAAAATATAGTTTTTAGTAATACTGAAATCTGAGGCCATGGTTCTCAGCAAGTGCCTACTCCGGGTAGGGAATGAGTCTTTACCCCAAGTGAAGGAGTTCAAGTATACCTCAGGGTCTTGATCACAAGTGACGGGACATTGGAGCCCGAGAATCGGAACAGCGGAAGCCGTATTACAATCCCTTTACCGCACCGAAAAGAGAGCTGAGCCAGAAGGCAAAGCTCTCCATCTACCGGGCAATTTTCGTTCCTATCCTCACCTATGGTCATGAAGGGTGGGTCAAGACCAAAAAAACTAGATTACGGGTATAATTGCGGAATTCTCAGGAGGGTGGCGTGCGTCTCCCTTAGAGATAGGGTGATAATCTTGACTGTCCGTTAGGAACTTGGAGTAGAGCCGATGCTTCTTTGCATCAAAAGAAGCCACTTGAGGTGGTACAGGCATCTGGTAAGGATGCCCCCTGGGCGCCTCCCTAGGGAGGTGTTCCAGGCACGTCCAGCTGAGAGGAGGCCTTTAGGAAGACCCAGAACTAGGTGGAGAGATTAGATCTCCACATTGGCCTGGGAACACCTTGGGATCAATCAGAGGTGGTTAATGTGGATCAAGATAGATGTTAATGTGTCCCCTGCTGGAGCTGCTGCTCCCGCGACCCAACTAAGGATAAGCAGATGAGGATGGATGGATGGATGAATGGATGGTTAACCATTTTATAGCCTTCAGGCACATACATGCCTGTTTTACAGTCAACATAATGATGTACAACACAATACTGGAAGGACAACAGTCAATCAAAACAGCTCCAAGCTAACAATGCTGCGCTAGTGGTTCTCAAACTCTTTTGGTTTATGTACCCCCCCTTTCAGTTATTTTACAAATCAATGTACCCCTCCTTTACCGCTTGAACCAATCCAACCTGCAACATTATAATATTAGTATTAGTAATTTTAAAACAATTTGTACACTTTCAAATGGGTTTAATAGAAAAAGAGAAAAAGATATAGGAATTTAATTGTCCTCATTATTGTATAGGTCTACATAGAAGTTATACCTGTACATATACAAAAGTAGGCTACTAGCATCTTAAGCTAGTACTACTGTACACCAATGCAATGGGATTGGGATAGCGACTGGGAGTCATCTAGCGTCAGCCTAATATGGATTGGGATGAAAACATGTGGACCTATTGTGCGAACGCGTTTTGCGCGTTAACATGTCAAAACATTTAATAGTAACACGTTTCTGCCAATAAGAGACCTTGAATTAAGACATAGGCTAGCTAGTCATGAGAAGAATTACAACCAATAACAAAAGGCAGTGTCATCCTTAATGCAGGACCATTCACGAGGTAGTGCGTACGTATCCCCTACCTCACCAGCTACGGGCATGACGAGAGGGTAACGTCACTTTTTAGGAGGCGTCAAACACTTAGTGACGTGAACCTACAGTATAAGTGAATAAGGAAGGATTAATCCTATAGTCTAGAAGAAACTCCACATTCATTTGTATATTGCGCGCTACTTTAGGATATGAATTAATCCTCCATGGACATTCTAAAACGCTACATTTGGTGATAGGCTAATTGGTCGCTATTTCTTTGGCTACATGAAGCCACGTTGAGCCTTTTTCTGATTTAGCCTAATGGATGTCAATGGAGAGGAACGACCCTAACCATAATGTCGATGTTTTGACAAGTGCTTATATCTAGAACATGTGGTGATGAATGAGAAATGAATGACCAGTTTTGAATGAGTAGCCTATAACTGTCATGGTTCCGGCCATGCCTTGTCTGTTTTTTCAGTTTTCTTTGTTTTTTTTGTGTTTCCTCCAGTGCCCAGTCCATGTGTCACGTTTTCCTTCGTGTTCCAGTTCATGTTTTCCCTCGCGTTCCAGTTCATGTTTTACTTCGTGTTCCAGTTCATGTTTTCCCTCGTGTTCCAGTTCACGTTTTCCCTCGTGTTCCAGTTCACGTTTTCCCTCGTGATCCAGTTCACGTGTTCCAGTTCATGTTTTCCCTCGTGTTCCAGTTAATTATGGGATGAGAATCCTGCCACAATTCGAAACCGAAAAAATAAGGTTTGAAAGGTCGTAACTTAGAGTGTGAAACCTCAAAATCTAATTTCAATGCACGAAAAAAGAATTCCAATCTCTGAAAAAAAAAAATTCCAATCTCTGAAAACACAACTTTGTATTTGATTTTTCTTTCTGTAGCACCATAGCTCTCGTTTTACGGTGTTACGAATACAAATTTTCAGAGTTTCAATTTTGGCAGTGTTCTCCCGGCACATTTGCTTGTTTTCATGGTTTGAAACCTCGTAAAGATTGTTCTGAAAAACGGGGCGCATATGCTTGCAAAAACGTTTTGAAACATTGAAACTTGCAGTTTGAAAGGTTGAATCTTTCTATTTGTGTTGGCAAAATAAGTTTTGAAACATTGAAACCTGCGGTTCGAAAGTGTGAATCTTCAGAGCTGCGTTTACGACACCCACTTTTCAGATATTCGCCCCCACCGTTACGAGCTTACGAGTCAAATACATTTTGGCAGTGTTTTTACGCACGTCTCGGTTTTAAACTCCATAGAAATACTTTCGTAATCTATGGTTTGTAACTCCGAAGGCTGGGGTAGAAAAAAAAACAGCCTTTTGCCTATTGGTCAGTTTTTGGATGCGTAGTCCAATCACAGGTTGTATTTTCCAGATAAAGTGTGATTTACCTTCTCTGCCAATCGTATGCACGGTGGCTGTCTCAACCAGGAAGCTGGAAGTCTTATAGTCAAACATTGAGTTTTGTCGTACATTGTATTAACTGTGAAGTTGGAATCTTATCTATGCCAATAGATAAGTACATGGTCCTCCCAGTCTGTTCCTTGTGTTTTTGTTTGATTTATGGATTAAATCCCCTGAAATTATCACTGTCATGCAGTTGGGTCCTTGCCGCCTCCTCACCGTAACAATAACATGTTTCACATTAAGCGTTTTAGGTCAAACAATAGCTAATAATGCCCTCAATAAAATCATACTTTACATCATACATTTAATACATTTTGAACACATTGAAGTCATTCGGACACTGCGCACCATCAGAGTCAGCGCGCACAGGCCCTATCAATGTCTCAATATCATGTGTAAATAGCCTCCATAGGCAATATTCTCTTGGCAATAAATGTATTATATTTCTATGTATATATTAACATTATTACCTCCTTATTATGCTTGTCCCTTATAGGCTTAATAAGTCTGCGTATTTGCACATATGATGGCCAATGTGGGGATTGCTGGTGAAAGGAATAATCCTGCAGGCTTGACCGGTATATTTTAATCATGGTCAAAAGCCCATACTCAGATAAATTGACGTGAAGGGGATGGGGCTTTAAAAGTGCCTTTTTGGTAACTTTGGAGGCTCGGAACATCTTCAGAGCCTCATTCAACACCGGCCCATCTTTTTCCTGAATACAGAGACCTTATCATGTGCCGAGTAGACATTGCACTCGTTTCCCTGCAGAGAGGTGTTCAATGTGGTAATCTGGTCAAATATATCAGAAAGACAGGACAGCACTATAACATCGCGTTAGCACAGCCGTTACGCATGTTCCTGGCCAGTGGCCAAGATTAGATTTAAGATGCTGTATGCCAGGATATCCTTCGATTTGTCATAATTAAATTAATCAACAGGGTGTTTGGCCTATATAATTAGCTTACTGTTTTTCTAGTAGGCTGTAGTCCCTAACGCCACACCAGTACAGGCCGATAAAGCAACATGGTTAACCAAGGTTCCAGAGCAAGTACAAAATCTATAAACACAACGTGTTAAGAGGTATAAAATGTAAAAAATCCCATACGCAGATAAACACGTAAAATTTTAACACGTACCAAATGTACCTGTTAACGGGCAAAACGTCTTAATACAAGTCCACACGTTGTGATCCCGAAGGCTTTCCATAGCCTAATTACGATTTTTGTTGTCGCGATTGTGCGTGTTGCACGGACACCCAAGAAAACAGCAACGAGGAATTTGCGGGACTATTACTGAGAGCTAGTAATGACAGTCTAGCCTAGTGCTTGTGTTATCAAACGTAGGCCTTTCTATGCCTTTTGTTAATTCAAAAGTAAATAAAAAAAGAGAAGACAAAGGATTCGTAGGAAACAGAACAGGCAAGCAACACATTCATACATTTTCCGATCTGGTCTGGAGGTATCATGTTGAAATAGTTTAGCCTAATTGTTTTGGGCTGTTGGAAAAAATGATCCAACTCTTATTAGGTTTTCATATTGACATTACTCTGCAAGAAAGCCTGATAGCCTTTACCTAGATTCTGATTGGTGGAAATGCCGTTGATTCAAAATTTAAATCACTAGAAAAAAATGTATAGTTGTTTCGGTTGCTATCGGTTTAACGGCTACGCCAAAAAGTCAATAGCGACCTGGCAATTTCTGTTGATAAGCAGTCACTCCCACACGCGTGAGCGAAAATCGCAGCAGTGTAGTTTTAACTTTACAGAATAGGCACATACTGCCTGTAGTACCACCATGTACCACTAGGGGTACCTATAATACCCCCATTTGAGAAACACTATGCATTTGGCCAGAGCCCTACAGCTTTTTTAAGATGCTAACTGGGGTGTGTTGTGTTGGACAGAGTGTGTATAAGCTGCACATATCTCTGGTGGCTGATAAAGAATAATGGGCATGGGGGTGTTATGATTGATGCCCTAGAGCTCAGCTCTGTGTGAACACACATTCCTGAAAGGTTACAAAATAATTGAACGGCAGTGTCAACCTGCCTGAATAAATGGAGCCAAAACTCACCCTTAGCTAATCATTTAGCTAACATTGCCAATCTAGCGTCCACGCTAATGACCTGGAATTGCTTCTAAGTAATTAAAACTTCGAACAAATCAATACGGGCAACATCCTCCAAATACCATAAACTGATGCATTGTTCTGGTACTGATAACAGCACTGCAGTTATTCAAGAACAGCATTACTACTGGGCAGATAACTGTGCTGATAAAATAATAATTGCTGTTGTTAAATTGGATGCTGCCAATTACCTGTGCAACATTTTCAAATGCTTATACAGTATTTGATGGCTGCTGGACTGTGGAGCTATTACTGGGCATGTTGTCTTTCTAATTAACCTAGAGGACAACAGAGAGGTCACACACCATATGTCATGACACCAATTAAGCGTACTAAAGTAAAACAAATCTTTAATGTTACTTGAGTGTAAGCACTCAAATAACCAGGTCAGTTCTAGCATAAATACTATAAATATATTATTTATTTCCTATCGCTGTCTCAGGAGCATTGTGCTCGGCCCATACATAATCAGACCATGGCTCTATTTGTAATCTGGTGGGTTCGTGTTTCTAGGTAAATAAATGTGCCACCAGTTTTGTGACAGAAGACCCAAGTCTCAAAAGGTAGAGAGTAGGACTGACACTAATGAAGAACCAAGAGATCTTAATCCATACAAAATCAGTACCACAGCCCTCATTGTTCAATTTTATGGTCGACACAACACTCAAAAGAGAGAGAAGCCAGACTAACAATGTATATGGGGAGTTAATTGGATCAAAGTTTACAAGTGTCAACAAATCTCTACACCTATAAGATGTGAAAATGTTACTTACTACTTACTTACTAAAGCTTTAATACAACATAACACAAATCCAAAAGACATTTCTTGATGCTAAAGCACAAACAAAACAATTACATACAGCCTGTTTTTATGTTTTTGTATGGCCACATTCACATCTGTAATATCTCCCCAAGAGTATTCATCAAAGAAAGAAATGGAATACATGTTGTGCCATTACACATGGCTAAAGCCATCTATCAACACTGCATTCGTTCCTGTACCAAAGCCTTCACACTGTGAGACCCCAGGCGTAGCCACTCCAGGGGGCAGGAGCAATGACATGTTTCAAAGAGGAAAAAAGTTATTTGCAGCCGAGACACTATAGAAGAAACCTCACGCTTTGTTTTGATTGAAACAACTGCTATTTTCTGCTGTCAAAGCCCCACCATTTATTTTTTCAAAATATATAAACAGCAGACCATGGATTGGAAAAGGAAACTCTTTAGTTACATTGACGTTGATTTGGCGAGTACTATGGATTCACACGGGGGCTTTACCCAGCATGCACAAGGGCAGAGTGCTTCCATCTTGCTGCCATTGCTTATCAGACACATGGAAACTTCAGGATATTGGCAAGAAAATTATTAATAGCGTTTCCATTATATTGCTGGCTCTATGTGCCATGCACGCGTTTTACACGCGCGCATTCAAGTGTGTATGGTTACGAGCCGTGCTAATTTGTGCGGATTGTTAATTGCTGTACCATTGTCTAGCATTAAAAAGGACAAATTGTTGGTTTGTTCCAGAATACAAAACCAAGAATCAATGGGGCTCTCTCTGTACTGCATGTGAGCTGCCAGTCCTTTACAGTGACTCAGCATTCACTCTCTTAGCAGGTTGTGTAGTCTTTTCTCCATGAGTACCTCCAGGCAAGCTGTCTCATCACGACAGGAAATCACTTTCCGTTCCATAGGCAGATGCTAATCATTTCTGCTAATGCTAGCACACACAGCTCAGAACAGTACATCATAGACATGACATACAGTGACCTACTCTACATTAAAATGTAAGTTTTCTCAAGTTCTTCTAGAGTCTGGAATCAAGACTGCAACTGTAGTACTGTCTAATTATTTATTTATTATTATTTGCCATATAATTTCACTTCTCAAATACATAAAATATGCATTATGCTTATAGTTGTAGTTCTCCAACTATAAGCATGAGTAACTTGATAATATACTATATACCATTAATACTAGCTTCATGCATCTTAAGAACAATGGAAGTCAGTGGCGGATACAAAAACTGATTCGGTTCTGGTCTCGAACATTGCTTAACATATTTGTTTGTTGGTTTGTTTAACATAAAAGTGAATAATAAAATAGCCCTTAAAATAAAAGCATTCTAATGGCACAGGAGCAAATTCTTACAATGTACAATGAAAAGTTATTGTCCCTAGTGATACAAACATTGTGTGGGCAAAAAATATGTGCAATCATACCCATTGGATGTACAACGTAATTCACAAATGTGTGTTTCAGCGGTTGCTGCCAAACAGACATGCAAATCCTTAATTGGATGCACAGTGTTTATGGAGATAAGAACATTTTTTTGTTTGTTTTTGACATTTCCTCTTGGTGACAATACAACAGTTTCATGTCCTGGGGCAGAATGGATTTAGTGTTTATTCATTATTGCAGATGTCATATGTCACATATATGCAAATGAGTACAACTTTATATCAAGCAATGTCTTAACAAACAGGAATACAACAATGACAGCACAGCGCAATCTTCAAAACCGTTCTCATCATCCCAATGCTATGGCAGAAATAAAGTAGTATCCTTATAATTGCACAAACACTGTCCTTGATGATGTTATGGTACTGTTCTTCATAAACTACTCTTAAACAACTAAAAGTGCACATCAGCTACAGTATTTCATTCTGCCTGAAAGTGACTCTTGAATGAAGTGAGAAAAATCACCAAAAGGGAAAAAAAATAAACCTCTAAAGTATCTTTTGTTCCGGAGCCTTCCAGATAAGGCCAAGTTGAGTTAATGGGTAAGCCTGTGGGATGTTGAATCGGCAAGCCTTCTTATGGAAAACATGCTGACCAAAAGAAAATAATTTTATATTTTAATAAATCATCTATATTTTCCAGAGTTGAGCGCTCGCGCTCTCTCTTTCTCTCTCTCTCTCTCTCTCAATAAATCAGAAAGCGAGAGAGCATTTGTCACACAAGACCTTTCTTTCTCGCAACCCAATTGCATATTGCTTTCTTGGTTGGGCTGTACATTCCCACAGGCAGCCTTGCATAAACTTTTCACTTTAATCAATCAAAGAAACAAAGTTAATTGGACTCAGTCTTCCTCCTGGCTGTTGAACAGGGATTTTACTGCCAGTATTACTTATACTACACCTTGATGTTGTCCACAAAATCATCTAGAACAGGGGTGGGCAATTATTTTCACTTGGGGGCCACATTGAAAATGTCAGAGAACTTTGCGGGCCATGTTACTTTTTTAACCAACATGCTAAAACATTTTAAAATAAAACACAAATTAGATAACTTTAACTTATTGTTTACATATTTATGCATATATGCAACACCATTTTCATAATCGAATGGTTAACTAACTATGTAAGTAATTTTATGTTGTATTTTTATTTTTAAATGTTTGATGTATCGGGCAGGCCGGGTAGAATGTGTAAAAAGGCCGCATCCGTCCCCGGGCCTGACTTTGCCCAGGCCTGATCTAGAATGTGGTCATCTAGACTTCACAGAGAGCTTCAATGTGGGCTGAAACCAAGCATTAAGAAGTCCATATTTACAGTTTATACACAGTACTTCAGAGAGTAAAGGTGATATTGCATGCAGTAAGTCATTTACTGGAAAGATACAAAATATCTAATTAAAAGACAAGAGATAAGCAACCGGGAAGCGAGAGACAAACCTAATAACGTCTAAAATAATTTTTTTCAAATTAGCTTTATCAAAGGGCTCTGGTTCATTGTCCATATCAGTAATAACACACAACTGAATGAGGACATGTTTGGTTTGGTCAAGTTGAATGAATTCATGATCAGGTTCTGAATGGCGATAATTTTGCATTCTGTTCTTTTTCAGGATATTCTTTTATTTTTCCTGATTGGGAGATGCAATTGCTGCACATGACCGTAAAATACCAATTTTAAGGCTATACATTTAGTGTAATCTGTTACAAAAGTTATACAGCCTCTTTTTGGATAATCCACACACAGCTACAACAGATGTAAACCAATGGCAGACCAACGGGCTCCAGAGGGAGGGAGAAGAGGAGAAGCAGGTGGGATTTTGGGGTGTTGATTTTTAAAATCTTTTAAAATTAAAAGTAATAATTAGTTATCTCTTGTAACTCTCAAATCCTACCCACAAAATACAAGGTTTCGAATGTGTGCGCTCGTGTGTGTGTGTAGACCACAGAGCATTTGTTTTGTTCCGAGATGCTGGTGTGCTTATTGTGCTAGTGGCAGAATATAGAGTGACTTTAGCTGCGCAAACAACAATAATACATACACACACACTTGCACACCGTTGAGGTGTGTTCTGTAAAAGCCGCAGTGCCCTTCAAAACTTCTCTCCTGCCAATGACCAATTACAGTATGGCTTGCCAATTAAAACAGAGGACAACACATTGCATATACTGACACAAGAACAAAGGACTCTGATCGCTACAAGCCTTCTCTTACTTTTCCCTCAGACAATAATCTCTGTACCAGGTGCTAGGCAAGCATCTTGATTAGCCAGGGTGAGCAGCTTGACCTTCAGTTGCCGCCCACGTGTTTCCAACCTCGCTCGTTTGTTCAGACTAAAGAGGCAAATATTTACCCTGACCTAACACTCAGCATCTGTTAACTGAGGGAATTTAAAAAAGGTGATGCAGGTGGTAAAAAAAAACCCATCTAGGCGTCTCACTACAGAACTGCGTTTACATGGATCCTAAAATTTTGATTGTAATTGGGCTAAAAGCCCAACCTGAAAGAAAATGCTCAATATGAACACCTCAAACGGAAGAGACAACCTGATACAAATTTAAATCCAAAGCAGAGGGGTAGTATAACTGTTTCCATAACCAGATTTAAATAATAATCTACCATTCTACCAATTGTTAAAACTTCTGCGCATGCCCCGACTACTGTTGTGGCTGAATGAACAAGGCGGTAGGCTTTTCTGCACAGCCACTCGACGTGCAAAGAAGTGAGTGGGAGATAGTACGGTGACTTCACCTAGAGCCATACATCTCTCCACCAATCAAACAAATAGCCTCACTCTCCCGACGACATGCCTACAACTATAGAGTCTAGCCGGTTTTAGATTTTTTTTGCTAGCGGGACACGTTACAAAACAGAGACTAACGTGTGCATTTTTAACATCTATTCCGATAAATTTCAATGGCGCATGTCAACACCAGACCCGAATAAATAACATTCCATGTAAACAGATAACCCAAAATCTTTAATTGGAAAGATTCCATTCAGAAAGAAGAAGTGTCCCTGTAAACCCAGCTAGTGTGTCTTCCTATTCCCTCATTCCATCGTCCTCCATCCCTCATGGGCCCAAGATGCAAAGGAGGCCTCATGACCGTACGGCGTTGATGGCACGTGGAATATCAACAAAAGAAAGATGGCCACCGGCACCAGAAGTCAAAGATAAAAGGAAAAAAAAAATGGAAAGAACGCCTTCTGTGACACACATTACCATCAGCTCATAAAGCAGAACGGTACATCTTACAAAGAACATCAGAGTGTCAGATGACAGGCAGGAGACGCGCCCCCCCCCGCATGGCGTTCGCCAGGAAAACAGCACTCATAAATCAAGGAGAAAAAGAGCGTCTGAAGGCCTGAAGGCGAGGCGACAAGCAGAGCTCTCATCGGGGCGTCTCGCCTGCCATCTGCCCAGAGCGAGGGTATATTGTGTCAGTGAGCAAGGTGTGTGTTGTGTTGTGGGCGCAGACAGACACACACACACACACACACACACACACAGTTGAATCAGAGAAAATCAAAACACAACACGGTTGGCTGGTCCTTGTGTCGATGAGAACCTGAAAGAGCACTGCTGGGGTCTAGGTGAGAATGCAAACAATTCCAGAGACATTGTATGCTTACTGTATGTGTCTATACATCATGCTCTTATAGGCATAGAGCATTTCACAGCCTACTGATTTGATGATATATTCAGCATTGATAGCATAACCTCGAGTGTGATATTGCTTTTATACAACAGTTCTACAAGCGCCATTATGATTTATTTATTCATATATTTGGTTTGTTGTGTAGGTTTACATGTCACACTGCAATATACTTTATATGCTCTGCTGATGACCATTCATTTTAAATGTTATTTTTAGAAATGTGTTCATCTTTGTGAAGTTTTTACGTTTTTGTAAATAATGGTTATTAGAACCTGTAAAGCGGCGTGAAGAGAGCAAAGTAATTCATCAATCATGTGGAACAGTACTGGTCTCTTAAGGGTGCGTGTCTCTAACAACACATTGCACTGACTTGCATGGCCTTCTCGTCGGCATAAAGGTGATTCTTACTGTATATACAATGCTATGGGATCAGCCCCCTCCCCTTTACAAAAGTCGCCACTCAAAACTCTCATTCGTGGGATGCCTCTTGTCCATTCAAATTACCAACATTATTAACTGTTGCATAATACACATGTATATTGTCTATACATTGTTAGTTGTTAAAAAATGGCATGTTGCCTCCAATTACAAGGACATTACAATGACAATTCACACCACTATTCTGTATCATGTACGGCAACATTGAACAAAGCATACATGTATGTATACGAGTATACATGTTTATGAGTATACACATGAATGGACCATTGTATAATACAGTGTGTATCAGCATGTGATCTGCTAGATGTGATTCTGTGTTACTGCTAAGTTGTCCAGCTCATTTTGTAATATTATAAAACATTTTAACTGAATAATACAGCCTGGCCGGAACTAGCGGTTGTTGAGTTACAGTATGACAACACAAAGTTACCAGACTGTAGAATTCCCTCCCGCAACTGTTTAATAATAAAATATAAATATTTAATATTTCCTTTGCTCCTAACCTGCTATTAATTTAGTTTATCGAGTTGTTTAATCCATTTATTTATGTTGGATTTTACTGCCTGTTATTTGTATGGTGTTTTACTGCTCCCAAGTAAAGCACAGTGTATAAATAAACACTGTGCGGACTTTACAAGAGTACTGCTGAGCTTCCTGTCTCCATACGAGCTCCTGATCTGGAATGAACATCCTAATAAATCCTGCTTTCACACCTCACAGCCAATTCTACCGATAGTCTTGAGAAAGAGCAGTCAGGTATGCGAGCCAGCAGCTAAAAGTGAATGCTAGATTGACGTAGTGGATTGTGACATTCATTTAGATTCTAAACTCCATCGTGTTAGTCTGCCAGATACAGTCGGAGCCTGGATCTAATTCTCAAATGCGTCTCCAAACCAACTGCACCAGAGCAGACTGTACTGTTCCTTCAGACATTCACTATAAATAAACCCGTCATTCCCAGAAGTTAGTGGTACTTGACCGGCAACCCATATTATCTTCCATTGTTTCTCATTGCAAGCCCCTTGGACAATATTTCTACCCATTGTTACATGTATGGTTACAGGCCATGCTAGAATACAGCATAAGCGCACACGCACGCTCACACACACACACACAGTACCGTACAGTGTTTAGACAGATACCAGAGCAAAGAGGAAGGGGATTAACTGAGGTGACTGGTTCTTCTTACTCTTCATTTTTCTCCCAGAGGAGAGAAGGTATGGGTATAGGTTTCTCCCTGCTGTTGTGCAAGCCAATGTCCAACAGAGCCAAAACAACAACAACAACAACAAGAGGAAAAAAGAAAGAAAGAAATGTAATCTGTATAACGTTTCATTATATTTATTCCAGGTTCTGGCCCTTTATGCACTCCAGTGCCATTCCAGTAGTATGTATTGTAATGTATGTATGTAATGTATTTTTAATACGTCTTCTTGACGTGGGAACATTCATGCAAACAGAAGACTTTCAAGGCACTGTCGTGTAGCTCCTTACACACACATTCCCGCCCAAACTCTGGTGTGTGGTTTCTCCCTGGTCTGGTCCAATGATGTCTTATCACCTCTTAGCAGTTTGATGTACGGGTCTTTACAGCTGTCGGAGCAGACTATAATGCTGTTATCTGCCGTCTGGCCTTCGCACCCTAGAGTGCCAAACACACAGCAGCAGATGAAAACACATGCAGACGCGCACGCACGCACACACACACGCACACAAAGATGTAGATAGATGAACATGTGTACATAAGGTAATCAGAAAGATGGGCATATAATGTTAGCACGCACACACACACGCACACACATGGTTGATGTCGCCACTAGATGTCTTAAAAGACACATGCACACAACGCAACAATACTTCATTGTTAGGGGCCGTTAGCCCTTAACAGCTTAAACAGCTCAGTGCACCAAATGATCTCAGCGCGTTCCCCGTCCTAACCACAGTGTTTCCATTGTAAAGTAGACTGCTCCTCTGTCCGACAATATGCATCCTAACTCTCTACAGCTCGTCTAATTGTCCTACACAAGGGAAAAACAAGAATGGACAAATGTCCCATTAGCATCGTGGAGAAAAAGAGGACCCGTCATCTAGACCATTTGAACATAAATATTTGATTGGGGCATACAGTAAAAGGTCTGTGCAAAGTAAATGCATACAAACAGAGCATGCTTTAGTGGGTCTAGAGTGGGTCAAACATTTTCAGATCTGCTTAAAACCATTGTGATCCGGGGCTCTCGTTAAATATTTACATTGTTTCTGCTGAAGCTAGACATATTCAATAGGACAGGTAAATAGGTGTTTCTCCACAAAGCCACATGCGGTATTGATCTATTGCTATTGTTCACCGTGTCATGCACTGTGGAACAGACATGGAGGCCTTGGGCAGACAAAGTTATATTATTGGTAAAAAGAACCCAGCCTTTGTCTACACACAAACAGCAGTCTTCAAATACAGGAACATTCTGAATCATATCTACCGCTGTCATCGCAATGAGACCTTCATCAGATGAGACAAACCATCTACTAGTACTGAGACCTGGCAGATTGATGGTTTGACAATGATAAAAATAGATTTTTCTTCTTAAGAGAAATGTTTTAAAGATTAGTTCACATGCTCAATTATATTCTGTCCATTTCAGAAAGCACTGTACCCTGTCCAATAGAAGACCAGTACAACATGAGCACAATGTCTCCAATTGTACTCTTGTAATATAGTCTGCCTGAATATTACTCCTAAATGCTCAATACCTTTCTTAACTAATACAAGATAACCTCCATGATTTACTTCACTCACAGAAGGTTCAGGGCTTTTGTGAGTACCAAATCACCAAATCCCTCCAAAATATAGTCTGGTTTTTGAGCAACAGTTCGGTTCATATCGGGTTTTTTTTTTTTTTTTTCTCCTTTGAGCAGTATAATCTCAGGATATTTTCTGGCCTTTATTACATTCTGTAGAATAGACTTTTTTTCTATACTTTCTGTCACTAGATGGCATACTAGTACCAGCTTCTCAGCTAAACAAGAACACTGTTCTTGTCACCCACACATGTGCGATAAGCTGATAACGCCAGCACTAGGTAAATTAAAAAATTAAAAAATCGGATTACGTTATTTAAAACACCCTGCTAAGGAAAATATTCCACTTTATTCTTTACATAGAACATAGTAAATTGTTTGCTGATATGTTCATGTTTAAAATAGACAGCTTTTTAAAAATCAACAATTTGGAATACTTTGAAGAAGACTGTAGCTTCATTTCTACGAGTTACAAAACAGAGAGCGGCCAGAGACTGAATTAAAAATAACCTGGAAAGTTTTGTACAGTTTTCATACCTTGACTGTGGGGGCCATTTTAGTACAGTACATTGTCATGTTCAAGAAACCAATTTGAAATGATTCGAGCTTTGTGACATGGTGCATTATCCTGCTGGAAGTAGCCA
>JAODOY010068751.1:0-16420 GCA_025399855.1 Forbesichthys papilliferus
AGCTTCTTAGTTTGGTTAGCATGCAACACGCACCACATATATTCAGTACTTACACCTACAGACATTCACACCTCATTTTTACGGCCCAGGAGCCTGGTCGTAACAATGTATATATATGTGTATGTGTATATATATATGTGTATATATGTGTATATATATGTGTGTATATATATATATACTGTGTGTGTGTGTTTATAAGGAGGACAAATGTATGATTACAACTGCTTTAGTATTTTAATGTCAGCTAAAATTAAAATACATTTAAATCTGAGCATAACAATTATATTGCTAAATTAAAATAAATGTATGTTCAACAAAATGTTTACATTATGTAAAACACTTTTAATGCATTCACCAGTGACGATACATGAAACTGGGCTAGCTAACATGGAATTATAGAACAACTCAGAAATAACTCACTTCCTGCAAGTTCATTCTTTCAACCTCTGTGCGAAGCTGTTGCTATGAGTAGAGGTGAACATCACCCTTCCTTCCTCCACTTAGCTTTGGCATGACTTTGCAGACTTGTACATGTCAGAGCATGCACATTGCTGTGCCATGCAATTAGACCACAGGCAGCGAGAGCGTCAAATCACTGACGAGGTTGTTCGTTCTTTTTTTCCACATTTTCCTTCCCACCTGGCAACCTCTGGCTGCCTCCATTTTGGAATCCACAGGGCTGTTGGCCATCTAAGCACAGTGCTTAGCCTCGGACTGGATCATGTGATGGCCTCTTTTATTTCGGATTCTTATTTTATTTTCCCTTGGCTGAAATAAAATCTATACATTACCAGATACAATTATTGAGTAAAACAAGCAGTAAATTCTTTCTGTTCATTTCACTCTTCTCCGCCCACCAATTTATGTCAGAAGTTATTTAATAGTATTTAGAAAAACAAATAACTTGCCTCACTGCAAATGAGGAACAACACATTTATAATGTTCTGGAGACCACAAATGGTAGCAAAGCTGTGAGATCACATATTGGGGTATTAATAGGGAGGGGAGCTTTCTCAGCTCATGTCCTTGCACATCCTGTGTAATTACAGTGTTTAGGTCTGAGAAGTAGTGCCTGAGTTGTGTCAGAACAGATTAATTACTGTGAGCGCTTGTTTGATAGCAGTTTAAAGAGGCGGTAAAAAGGTACTGTAATCTATTGTATTTGGTGCTGCTTTGAATACAATATCATCTTACATTTAGCTTTTTCCAATAAGATGGTGTGATTATTGCTAAAGCTGCTGCTGTTTCTTATGGTGTATAGGCTACTGCTTCAAAATTAATTTGATTACATTTTTAATTATGCATCCTTTCTTGTTGACAAGTATTTGTGTTAATATAAAACTTGCATGGAATCAATTCAAAATACAGTACATCTGCATTAATCGTTAGTTCATTTATAATTCTATTTCAATATCTTTTCAAATAAGACGACTCATCATTTTTATGATCTTTGTAGGAGTGATAATTTAAACATCTCTCATGGCTCGCTTCAACACAGGAAATGTAACTATGCAGAATATTCAATCCAAGCTAAATGTCCAGCCTAGGGTCTCTGCATCCTCTTTTTAAGACAAAATATCTGCTTTACAGAGAAACGTGTCAGGGGAGACCGACACCATCACCAAATGCGCTCCATCACCATCCGAGGTGCCTAGTTCACCACCCCTCCCCAAACCATCTCATACCACCAGCCTCAACCCTACACCACCCCCATCTCCACAAAACCATCCTTCTACAGTGCACAGTGTGGATCTCCAGTCATCTATTAACTCTTCGACCTACAAATCGCCCACAATGCAGAAGCCTGAATGTGTTGGGACTTCATTAACCAGAGGGCCTTCTGGCAAACATCATCCACCTGTTTCTCAGAGGGAGAATACTGATTCGTCACGTCCTAAAACAAATCCAATACCCTCTGTGTTTGTCCTAGGTGACATTCCTCTTAAGCCACCTAGGCCACCTGATGTTGACATAGGGAAATTAAAGAAAAATGAGAGACTGCTGAATGAAGGTAAACGTGCTTTTCAATATGACTTTATAAATGTGGCCAAAGGATGAAGCGGGCTAATGCACACTGTTCTTTTACAGCGCATAAGAAATATTGTGCACAAATGTGTAGGATAATATCCAGTTAGATTAACCTGTTCTATTCTCTTTGCAGGGTACTCTGCACATAAACCCAAGGTCATTATTGGTTATTTCAACTTGAAAGTCATATGCATGTTTTAATCAAAAGCTTCTAGATTGGCAACCTATGTTTTGTATTGCTATAGCATTAAATGGGTATGTTTGGTTTGGTTTGCAACAGGCAGATATTCAAAATGAGGGTGGTTCTAAAAATGTGCTAGAATTATGGTGAGTTATGTCTATTATGATTTTCTTCCAGGAGATTTATTGAAAACAGAATTTGATTAAAGAGAAATACAGACAAAAATATGATGAGTATTATATTACTTAGTATTATTATATTCCTCTATTAAGTGTCAATGCAATTTATCATCCAACAGGACAAATCAGCAGAATCTACATACAAAGACTGAAGATGGTATAGTTCCAAATTTAGTAGGTTGTTTAAACTGTATTTATAAACCAAGTATAATTGTGTACTGTTGCTTGCCAATATTCATAATGTCTCTACCTTTAGCATGAAGAAATCATTGATGAGGATCTGTATGAAGAGCTAGAGGAACTCTGGTGAGACTTGAAATAAAAGCTGTACCCCACCTGTATGTGAGTGTTTGCTGACCAGGTTATAACAACACAGGGTACAACACCAGGACGTTAAAGAAACCAGCCACACAAAGGAAGTGAAAATGGAAGATGGTACATCTACAAAAGATATAAAGAAACAACTGGAGGAAGACAAGAAATTACAGAAAGCCAAAGAGAAGAGGGAACAACAGGCAAGGAAGAAATTCAAGGTAAATGGACAAAGTCGCTCTTACAACAGTACAACCATGAAGTTCTTTTTCTGGATTTACCCTTGCCTCCACACCTGAATTATCATGCATTCCTCTCAACTTGTGTTTCAGAACAAACTGAGCTGGGAGGAATTTGGGAGTTCTATGGTTACTGTAACATGAATTATGATTGTGCCTTTAAACTCTATCAGATCAATTAATATCTGCTTTCATGTCTGAAGATTAAAGGGGAGATCCAAATAATCAAGAAAGGAATGGCGCGACTGGACTGTAAAGGGGGAAAGATGGACCTTCCTTTAAAGCAGGGAGAAACCATTGAAATTGTCCACATTGTGGACAACCCAGGGTGTTGCTGGCTCGGCAGGAACACAGAGGGATGCTGTAAGTTATAATACACACATGCCCACATACAGTACGTGGTAATGCTGTGTTATCTACAGATGGACATGCTCTACTGTACTGTACTTTGCTATTTCAGATGGCTATGTGAAAACTGAATCCATCAATGTTGGCACAGAGCCTGAAGTTTATGATGATGTAGGGACCTCAGTTGGAGTCTGTGGGTGAGTTAAATAATATCTATAATTGTATGTAATAAATGCTGTGTCAAATATGTTTGATTCTAAACCCACGTTTTGTTTTGCAGTGTAGTGAAAGGCCATAATGGTACGTATGAATTTAATGGATTTTCACAGTTCTGAAAAGTTAATAAGCTACTGTGTGGCAATGATGGTTTCTTCTTCGTTTGATACAGTTATGGATGGGGAGATTTATGATGATGTACTTCCTCTGGATGACAATAAAAGGTATTTTTTATATGCATTTTGAATGGGGTGTAAATATATAGGTTTGTAATCTCTATAAAAGCTGTGTACTTTTTCTAAGAATTACAGTAGTACAGTGCATCTGGACAGTATTCACAGCACTTCACTTTTTCCACATTTTGTTATATTACAGCCTTATTCCAAAATGTATTAAAATCTCCATTTTTTTCCCCTTAAACTTCTACACACAATACCCCATAATGACAAAGTAGAAAGAGTTGTTTGAAATTGTTCAGATGCTGCCACCACTGTAGGGATGGCATTGCCCAGGTGATGAGTGTACGAGTGAATTTAGGTGTGCCGACCATGGTGCCAACAGCGAAAACGACCAGATGATTCATCCAATCATCCAAATTGCCAAGTATTTTTTGAAACAGTTTCAATGTACGGCACCCCATATGGACTTGTGGCAACAATTCCTCTGGCATGTCAGGTTAGATGCTTGGTTTTCAAGCCAAAGAGTGATATCTTTGTTTCATCAGGCCATATCATTTAGTTTCTCATGGACTGAGAGTCCTTCAGGTGCATTTTGGCTTCAGACAGGCTTTCATGTGCCTTTTACTGAGGAGTGTCTTATGTCTGGCCACCATACAGGCCTGATTGGTGGAGTGCTGCAGAAATGGTTGTCCTTCTGGAAGGTTCTCTCTCCAAGGAACAATGCTGGAGCTCTGTCAGAGTGACCATAGGGTCCTTAGTCACCTCTCTGACTAAAGCCCTTCTTCCCCGATTGCTCAGTTTGGCTGGGCAGCCAGCTCTAGTTCTGGTGGTTCCAAACTTCTTCAATTCACAGATAATGCAGGCCACTGTGCTCATTGAGACCTTCAATGCTCTAGACGTCTTTCTGTAGCCTTCCCCAGTTTTGTGCCTCGATACAATCCTGTCTCAGAGGTCTACAGACAACTCATTGGACTTCATGGCTTGTGCTCTGACATGCACTGTCAACTGTGGTATCTTATATAGACAGGTGTGTCTATATAAGATACTATATAAGATTTCCAAATCATGTCCAATCAACTGAATTGCTACAGGTGGACTCCAATCAAGTTGTAGAAACATCTCAAAGATGATCAGTAGAAACAGGATGTGCCTGAGCTCCATTTTGAGTGTCGTGGCAAAGGCTGTGATTTTGTATAATGTACTTAACATTTGCAAAACTTTCAAACAAACTTTTTTTCCCTTTGCCATTATAAGGTACTTGCTGTGTGTATTATTTTAAAGAAAAATTATAATTGAATCTATTCTGCAATAAGGCTGTAGCATAATATGAAAAAAGAGAAGCGCTGTGAATACTTTCCTGACGCACTATACTGTACTCATAGAACAGGTGCTCAAGAGAAATAACAGAACAGATTATATTTGATGTTATCTGTTAAAACAAGTAAATACACTGTTTTTAAGTCAATTGTAACTTAAGGAAAGATTCACACAAAAAGTATGTCAACCAGTTACTCACCCCTCTCAGACTGGTTGAAAAAGATTGTTCTTGATCCCCTCACAGGAATGCAGCTGTAAGATTTTATAGATCCTAATACATTTAATTGTGTATAGTAACTGATCCACTGCTTATCACATTGACCATTAATGTAAGAAAATATGTATACATGTTTATACCTAATTCATTACTTTATTTCTACACTGTAAAAAAAAAAATCCATAAAAAACCCAGCTGTGGTTCTCACAGCCAGGATATCACCATAATACAGTAAAACTGTAACTGTGATAATAAAAATGAAATATTGATATCGTGCTGAAAATACACACAATAATATTGTCTAAACAATCCAGCGCCTCTTCGTGATACAATTTGATCGGGATCAGAACATTTTTTTGATTCTCTCCATTGACTATATACAATATTCTTTCCAAACTAAGATAATGCAAAAGTGACTTAGACTCTCTATAGGATTTTCATTTGATATATTATATATATGGCAGAACCAGCCGCGTAGCCACGGGTGGGTGACCGCCACTTAATTAGAACCACCGCCCACTCAACCAGTTTGAAATTTTATTTTTTGATGTTAAAATAAACACTTGTTTAAAAACACTTGTTTTAGTAATCAGTCGCCAAATATTTCATTTTATACATATCAATAGTTATTTAATAATCAATGTAAATTATGAATGTATATGCCTCCACCCACTAGCCACAATATTCGAGCTGGCGTTAACTAGCGACAGGTGTCGTGCCCCAAAGTGATTGTCCTATAAAAAGTGATTGCAGTCCGTCTAGCTGCTTTTATCTGGATACTTATGGATGGATCTGGATATTTATGGATTATTATTGGCTATAATTTCCAATGTGTACGCTATATGTGTTTTTTTGCTATGTAAAATATCCATATTTATATTTGGAAACTAGGCTAGTAATTAACATGATGGTATAGGCCTAGATTAAATAAATGAATATATTTTTAAAATTACACTTAATTTATAGTATTTCACCTACTCTGTGACCTAGTTTTCAATTAAACAATACATTTTTACCAGTTAAAAATGTTGGAAAATTATCATAAAATGCACTTTTCATATGGGGATCACTTTTGAGCACGACACCTGTAGTCTGCAAGATAAAAAAAGAGGTGGGCGATCCTGCATAATTTGGTTTCGATCCAATACCAAATAATACAGGGCCAGAATTGACGATATCGATACCAATACCAATACTTTTTATTATTAATAGCGACTTATGTACTTTAATGTAGGGGAGAAGAGTATCATGATTTATGAGGTGAATGCATCATCAATAGGCTAAATCTGAATACATTTTCACGAACACTAAATTCTATGCCAAAGGTTAGCATATTAAGGTGAGTGGTAGAAATTCTACTTGCCATCTGTGAGACCTGGGTTTGATTCCCAAGAAAAAAATTAATTAGCTTCATTCATTTATATAGCGCTATTTATGTAGTACTATGATGCTCGTTTTTCACTCAGCCATCACTGTCTGCATGCATGACGTGTCAGATTGGCGTCAGTAGTCAGGGTGCGCGCCACGGCGTACTGCGCTTACGCAACCTGTATGTTTGATGTTTAGTGCACAGGAAAGAGCAGTGGAGACTGGAGATGCAGAGTGCATGCACTCTTGTGATCACAACAACGTCAAATTGTTTGCGGGACAGTTCTACTCTTAAATGAAATGGGTACAATGTAGACTAGAGAAACTGCAACTGGTAGCGATCCTAGATATATTAGAATCGATCTTCAATAACGAGACGTAGTATCTGAGGTATCGATATTTTGGGATTGATCCGCCCACCCCTACCTTTCACTTCAAGCGTCTGCTTTGGTGTGTGCAAGAATAGCCATGGTCTATCAGCATGCAGACACTTCCATTCTATATGAGCGAAGGTGCGAATAAAACATTAGCTTCCTGTGGTGAATCAATTTAGCATTATTTTGTATAGACTAGAGTTCAACACTGATGAACTTAGATCTAAATACACAGCCTCAACCAACATTAAGGATGCTAATCATTGGCCTGTGTAATTATATAGATATGTAAAAATGATAATATCATACTACTAGGCTTGTAGCCTACTTGCACAAATAGCCTATAGGCTACACTGTAGTTGTAATAGGCCTATTCAAATTGTTATTGCCCACCTAGTTTCATTTATGCCCACCCACACCCACATTACCTTAGCCATTTATTCAGAGGTAGACTTACTATCCTCCTTTTAACATAGTACTGTAAAAAAGATGGCAAAGCACTGTATTTAAAATACCGTAAACACAATATTTTATAAGGTGACTTTCTACCGTATTTTTTACGTTAAATTATGGGCAAACACAGCTGCCGATATTTTATTGTAAAATGTATGGCTTATTTTTTTACAGTGATACATACAGCAAAATGATTTCAACCCTATTTAAAAAAATGAAACTTATTTTCTTTAGCATCCCTCTACCTGCCGCAGTTGGAGGTAAATATATATTTATAAATGTATTGTATGTATTAACAGCCACTGGTGTTACAAATCTTAATAAAAAAAATGTCTGACTGAGTTTGTCTATGTGGCCATAGATGAGGTTTATGATGATATAAAATCCCAAGGCTTCCCTCCACAACCAAAGTAAGCGTCTATAAGCACATACCGTATTACATTTGAGGCAGGGGTCCATCAGCATATTATCATTTATAGTTTTTTTCTATTGAGTGTTGTTTTTTTTCTTTCAGTTGTTGTTTTTATTCCTGTAGTGTGCTGGACCTCACTCCAAATGTAGTACTAGATCAAAAGAAGAAGAAGAAATTTGAGAAAGAGGAAAAGGAGTTCAGGAAGAAGTTTAAAGTGAGTTTCGCTAAGAATAAAGTAATGCTGTATGATTATGTCTTCCTCAATCGATGTTCACACATAAACACTGTTTTTTATTCTAGTTTGAAGGGGAGATCCAGGTGCATGGTGTTGTTACCATAGCTACCCCTTTGGCCACTAAGAAATGGGGGAAAAAGGATCTTCATTTAAAGCCAGGAGAGTTGATTGATGTCATCGTCAAGCCTGTGGACGGTAGACTAATTGGCAGGAACAGTGAAGGAAAATGTAAGTTCACAGCAAGAATTTAATGTATTATGTTCATATTTAATAAACATAAACTCTTATGTTTCAGTTGGCAATGTGGCACTGGCAAATGTTTCACAGTAAGTTAATTTCCTTTCTTCGCTCTCTCTTCCTTTGACACACACAACACAAATACAATTATGTGTCTGCATGTGCCTTTGCCTGTTTGACAGTTTTCTCATTTGTCATTGCTTTACACAGGGGTGAGGGGGAGATTTACGATGACATCGGAGAAGGTACAGTACTTGCTGTGTTCACTGTGACACTATTTCTAATACTGAATACTGTTTATACAGTGTGTGTGTGTAAAAAATATATATATATCCATACACCTACATACAAATGTCTCTATATTTTTGCAGAATGCATCTACGATAATGACTGAGACTGCCGAACAATGAAATGCTATTATTCCAGAATATTGCAAGATATGTAAAATACGATTTTTACAAGGCATATGATCTGCAAAAAAACATAATGGTGAATATTCTGTTGTAGGCAGTTTTTATTTTCTTACACAGAATAAAATATATTCTAAATACAAAAGCCTTCCATCCTGAATTGCAAAATATATAAAAATAGCATTTCAAAAATATTTTTAAAATGTTATTATGAATCATCAGATTTCCAGTGTAGGCTATTGTGAAAAATGTTAAATTGATATGTGGTGCATTAAGTAATTTAAGTAAAATGCATTTTTGACATATATATGATATAGGGCAATTTTTTAAATTTAGAAACGTATGCAGTCTTTAACTTACTTGTTTTGTTTGTGTTAATGAGAGACACATTCTGCATGTCTTTGTGAGTCCGTTCAGAGGTGCATGGACAATTGAACTACATGACAACATCCAACCTGTCACTACAAGCCAATTCCATTGCCTGTAAGATGTTCCCTGGTATATGAGGCATTTCACCCATATGCAGAGAATAACTCTCATATTGTTTTCATCCATTTTTGGTATCAACATTCAATGCACCTGTGTCACCGGTACACTCTGGTACACAATTGTTTTGATCACATCATTAGAAACAATTTTCAACAATTATGGTTTGACAATTGTGTTAGTTGTGTTTGTTTATGTAATGTGTATGTAATCCTGTATATAATCATGAATGTTTACACGTGCATCACAGTGAGTGAGATTGTCTTCAGAGTTTTGCAAATGATGTGCCAATAATATTTGCAAAGTATGTCTATACCTGAACGTGCTTAAAGTTTTGCCAAGAGTGATTGTGTTCGTCAAATGGATTTAGGCAATTGAGCATTTGCTTCAGAGTTTAGGGGTTTGGTGTTTTATCAATTCAACAAAACATAAGCATTGTGTGTATGACTAACATTTACCACTAGATGGCGACCTCTGACTATATGTTTTTCAGAGTATGAGCATGCTGCTGTTATTTCCAATTCTCTCTAGTGTTGTTTGCTCGAACCATCAGTCAGTCACCATTGTTAACACCTTCCTGCCCCATTAGCCCATTTAAGTGCACACCTGTATCCACCTGTATCCAATAATACTATACATGTTTTACTGTATGCATTCACAGTTGCTTCTGTTGTCTACCATCAAGTGTTATTCACTGGCAATGAGATGGCCCTACCATGTTGTCTTGTTCTGCATACATTTCTGGCTTTATGTGTATTTTGTCAAATTAAAGGTATAATCAGTCTAAATCATTCTGGAGAAAGCTTGCTGATATTTGAACTCAAATCAAAACAAAAACAAGCCTCCTTTCAATGCCATAGGGTTCTCACTCAGAAGCTCTATAATGCTGAGTGGAGGTGAGGACCCAAATGCACGACACGCAGGAAGAACTCGAGAACAAAGGCTTTAATCAAGAACCAGGAACACAGGGAACAACACTCACAGTTGAGACACACAGGTGGAACTAAAGAGACTGGGAAACACAATGCAGGGAGTGACAGAGGGCCTGAAACACACTGGGAACAAGGGAAATCACAGAACAGGGACCATGGGAAGGACAGAACATTACACACACATGGGAAACGCATCGTGAAAGCTAGGATATTGTGTGCGGTCTGCACCACTTTGTGTTGTGGTCTGAGAGATGGGCTATCGTGTGTTATATGACTTATCCAAAATAACGGCACAAGATAGAAAATTCTAATACAAATTTAAATTAGAACTAATGTAACTGGTGAATTCGGAGATTTCAGTAAAGTCATGACTACCACAAAAGGGCAGCCATACTGTGTGATCCCTCAACAACAACATTCATCCCAATAAAAGCATGGGATCAAATAGCACTTGTACTTCAGGTCAATGTCTGTCTGAGTAGTTTACAAAGTAGACTCAAGTGAAAACAAAAGAGCTGAATAAATTGTTTAGGACTTGAGGGGCCCTGTGAATTGCGTGAAGTGTGTGTGTGTGTGTGTGTGTGTGTGTGTGTGTGTGTGTGTGTGTGTGTCTGTGTTTCCACGAAAGTGACAGCTTGTGGTAGAGGCTGACAGCAAATAAACATGTTCTAGTAATTAACCTTGACAGGCCCAATGTGGTGGCAACAGCAGAAACCTGCTAATGACACAATTAATCCATAATTAAGGCATTCTGTCACACTGTGCACAAGCACACACACATACAGACTTCACTATTGAGCATTGTGTGTGTGTTTGGGGGATCCTGTTTGTGCAGGAAGAAAAAATGCATGTTAAATGTCACACTAGACTACACCTTCTAAATTGGTATACAGCACTTCCTCTAACACCCCATGGTAGACACATGCAGGATGACGTTCAGACATTATTTATTATCCATTAATATCTAAATGTGTGTGTATTAACATTTCAGAATCAGTCAACTTTTCTGGCATTCTTAAAATGTAGCACTTTCATTTAGAAAGTAATCTGTGATATAATCAATTAAATAGGGAAACAGGGTTAAAATGGATATACAGAATAAACTCTTCAATAAGCATAATTATGCAAACTACAAAAGTTTAAATTAAGAATTTTTATTTGGGTTACTTTTGATGTCCTGAAACTCAATAGACCATTTATGCTGTAGTATGACTTGTTAGGTTTATGAGCATTTACCAACATGGGACATTACAGGTACATAGGCTTACAATGTTAATGTGAATGGGCAGGCATTTTGGACAATGCAATTTCCAGTTTTCACTGGACCAAATTAATGTTCACATCATTAATCATAGTCAACATCACTTACAAGATCAATATCTAATTATATTACATTTACTCACTTGTAATAGAATTTTAAATAGAGTTTCTTTTAGAATTTACTAGAATATGATTAAAGAAGTTCTTGGATGGCTTCAGAAAAGCACCTCAATTTTGGAAATCGTGTTGTCTCTATCTAAATTTTAGGTCCCTCTACTGGTGTAATTTAGTAATGCAATCCCATGTAAATTCCCTTAGCAATCTAGAAATCAAAATAAAAAAATTAATGTTTCAAGTAAAGAAAAAAAAAACTTGGGCTTTTTTGTTAATGAGAGGCTGCTTCAAGTATTCATATTGAATATATATATATAAAAAATTCTCCTTTTGGGCAAATTTTGTGCACAGTGCATTAGCATTAATTCCACATTGGTTCCAAAGCATTTTACAAGCTGTGTGAGGTACTGGCAAACACACACCACCTTGAATGTGCGACTATTACTGCCTCTGTTTATAACTTTGATGTCTTGACAGCTGTATTATGATCTCTATGTATACATATTTAGCGGCAAGACAAATTCCTGACATGAGCAAATAGACTTAGTGATTCTGTGGTTGTCAGCATGTGAGAGAGAGAGACAGTTCTGACTGATTTACAGCTGCATGTCAAACACAGGCTGAATAAAGTGCAATGTAACACTGCTCTCAGCTAGACAGGAATTTACAACTAGTTTACCAGTATGCGCACATGCATAACACACACACTACACATACTGTGCATTCAATATACGTAACCTCATACAGTAAGCAGAACCCAACACGGTTTTGTGCGTGAGAGAGAGTGAGAGAGAGAGAGAGAGAGAGAGAGAGAGAGAGAGAGAGACGCCCGTGGCCTTGTGCGCACGTGCGTGCACGTGTGAGCGGCCTGACGCCGTGCCTCTGTCACTACTTGTCAGCGCAGCCCTGGCAGGTGTGTGTCCCCTCATCAGTCTGCTGTCAGCGCTAGCAGGAGACCAGACGCTGATGAAGGACACACACACTGACAGCAGGTCTCGCAGAGAGCCTATGTGGTAACAGAGTCAGCCGTAGGCTAACTGTCTGTTACCACTGTCTGTTACGCTCCAAATGAAACGAGGCAAACACATCAAGACTGGACTCATCGCTCAGCGCTGGCACACACGCACATGCATACAGAGAGTGTGCCCTGTTGATCAAACACTAGATGTTGTGCACGTCCCCCCTGTACAAACCAGTCGGTAGAAGATGGTGGGAGGGGAGGGGGGGGGGGGGGGGGTGGGTCGGTGGAGGAAAGCGGTTGCTTGCCAAGTTCCACCATAGCTATGAGCGTGTGTTTATGTACTCTGTGTAAATCCACAGCGCCGGCAGTGGAGTGACTTCCCTGACAGCATCTCAGCGTCACTCTTCAAACCCATAACACCCTCCTCCCTTCAAACACACACACTTTTGTCTTCTCTCCCTCTGTATGGCCCCATGGATGAGCTGATGACAGCTTTATGGCTGCTCTCGCCCAGACAGACAGACAGAGAGAGAGGGAGGGAGAGAGAGAGAGAGAAGAGAAGAGAAAACTATCTTGAGAGAATATTGCTAGCAGACAAAGCATACACAGTAACAAACATACACACACACACACACCAGCCATGCTGGCACTGTGGCTCCCTGCAATGATATTCCAAGGTCAATGCAGCAAGTTAGCGTTTGTTAGTTGGTGTGTCGTATAAGGAAGGTGTGTGTGTGTGTAAGTGCATGCGCGTGTTGATGCCAGGCAGCACTGCAGTGACACACCAATAATAAAGGGTAGAGAGTGTGCGTGTGTGTGTGTGTGTGTGTGGTGGCTCTGCCATTCACTGGGACATACACATAGTTGACAGCTCCCGCTTAAATGTGTCACTCAACATTACCCATGTGCCCCGACCACAGAGAGACAGAGATGGCGACACCAAGGAAGAACGCAGGAAAGTGGGCGGGGGGAGGGGGGTCTGAGGAAAGCAGAGATTTGGCGAGAGACAGATTGGGGGAGGGGAGGTGGGGGCGGGGTAACATAGGAGGTCTTCATCTGTTACCATTAAGTCTTCACTGTCATGCGCTGACAGACTCCTCCGTGACGTGCAGTGTGAGTAATTGCCGTTAGCCATTAGGCAAAACGCTGGTAAACTTTTATCTGCGGGTGGTTTGTGTGACGCCTACCAGCCTGGCTGGCAGCCGTTTCCTCCTGCTTACAGCCAAATGTCCTGATATTTTGGTGAACGGGGGGGGAGGGGGGGGGATGCCATTCGCCTTCGTTTTGCCCTCCTGTTGATGTGTCACAGTAACACAACCCGTGTTTCTGTGCACGGAGCGGTCAGATCAAGGTGGATTATAGGAGTTAAGTACCGCACGTCATAACATGTCTATCTGGCTGCCCCTGGGCGCCACAACAACGCTACTCTTCCAACACACACACAGACACACACACACACACACACACACACACACACACACACACCCTTCTCTTCTTGTCACTCAATCCCTGTTAGAGGGGAAAATCAACTCTCTCAGCTCTATTTCCGCGCAGCTCGCTGAGTGACATGGCAAACACACGGACGCAGGGCGTAGACGTGCATGAGCTATAGCGCCAGCTTAGCGCTGTCTGTTGTGTGTGTGTAGGTCTCATTCAGCAAGAGCACAGCTGAGCTCTCACTGTTGTTTATACATTATAACCTCTATTACTTGTGTACTGACAGGGCAATTTTTGGAATGGAATTAACTTTGAACGTTATTTAATAATATTAGTATTTATTTCATCTGCTGTAGGTACTGTAGGATGTTAGGATTGTAGGAGAGTTTTTAAGAGTTTTAAGAGAAAGCTAATTAAGAACAAAAGAGAGTTAAGACCAAACCCTTCCTTATTTGCAGCCCGTTGGTCTGCCCTTGTGCTATTGACAAACATGGTAGCTGAATATGCATTCATGTGATTTACATACAAGATAGATCAGGGAATCAGGGAAAAGAAGCCCTGATTAATCAGAATTATTTAGGGTGTCGTCAAACATCTTAAATGACTTAGAGACAGGGGCAGCCAGAGCAGATAGACGTTCTGGTTCTAACGAGAGACAGATCTATGGTATAAATTACACTGAAGAAAGAAGCACCGTTAATAATGTATTTTTGACATTGCTCAGTATATCTACAAACAGTGCTTGAGGAACATGTTCCTTCAATGTGACACTGTATTTGCATGCTTGTTCACAGTAAGCATGTCATTATTTAAAAATAGAGTTTCTCTGCTGAAGATGTTTTTAATAATAGCTTTTCAGTCATAAGACTGCCTGGACTACTGTACCTGGGAAAAGTCACAGATTCCCAGACCAGTCTCACAGCCAGTATGGCAGTTAATTTTATATTTGAAAAGTCTCATCCCACAACAATCTCAATGCACGCCATCCACATCGCCACAATATTTGGAGCTGTCGTGGCCTTCAATTGAAGTCAAGTCAAGTTTATTTATATAGCCCATAATCACATTACAGTCTCAAAGGATTGCACAGGCCCATGTCTCACATGGAAATAAACGACACCCCCTTGGGATAAACACTAGAAGTGGGAGGAGTCTAACCCTTCCAAGATGGGAGGGATGCAATAGAGAGCAGAAGTCACTTCCGTGTTATGGGACCTTAGTTTGGAAGAAATATGTACGGAGTCAACGGCGAGAATAACATTATTTTGAAATCCCATTTGAATTGAATAGTATTATTGTCCTAAACAAAAGAGCCAACAACAGTAATTGATTCTAGCACCATTTATATTTAAGATTTTTCCACTTTTTCCTTTGAGTAAAAGTGAATACTATTGCCAAATTATGTTTGTCTCTGACATCCTATTAACAAGACAAAACGTGACTTTCAGAGTCAATATTTTGATGTTTATACTAACAGATGAGAAGCCAAAGAGAACAGGAAAAGGGAGATAAAATGGATAGGCAAGCATATTAAGGAGATTAGTCTTTACTGCAGTGTGTCTTGACAGGGAGGATTATGATTTGACACACAAGACGCCTGATCTGTCCTAATATTATTGATTGGCATGTGTCTGCAATATTTGCAAAGACTCTGCCAGTGGAAGTCAGATAAGTCCATCAGGCAAAGCCAGCCAGCTTGTCTGACATCACCGGCTATGAATTTTACATGAAGCCGTTATACATTACTGTCGCCATGTGTGGAGCCTGGCCTATGGGCGCCAGGCATTAGATTAACTTCATTGACATAAGACATGTATTCTCATGACACATCACCGCTTTCACGGTGCAAATCTTCTGTGTTTATATTGAGTGCACTCCATCAGCTACAGTTTATGATAACTGCATAGCAGGTAAAGGCGATGTCAACTTTTAAGCAACCACAGACTGAAATATGGAGTTTTAAACACTAACATAAATTGTGTTTTGGAGTTAGAGTGCGTGCTTCTGACTGAGAGTGTGGTCCATGTGTGTGTGTGTGCAGGCGTGTTAGTGCATGCTGATAGTCTCACTTTGTTTATTTGTTGTGATTTCAGAGTGATTTCTGAGATGTTATGTTTGGATGATTGTCGTACGATTGTTGGATCTCATCTGACCTAGACAACACACACACACACACACACACGCACATTCACACACGCACCTGAGACAAGATAAGACACCCGGCTCCTAAACACAACCATGTCCGTCATGGGTTTGGGTGGCATATGGGGTCTGTGTACAGAATATGTGTGGTCCAGGACTTAGACACCCACACATTCTCTCCCTCCCTCTCTCTCGCTTCCTCTCTTCCTTCCTTTCTCTCTCTCTCTCTCTCTCTCTCTCTCTCTCTCATTGCCTCTCACTCTCAGACGCACGCTATAAGCAAGCACATCAGCACTGAAACGCAATCATCTACAGACAGACAAGTACACAGGGGTTACACGCGCACCCATTAGAGCCCATCAGCCCCACCCCCCCCGCGGCCC
>JAODOY010068762.1:0-16419 GCA_025399855.1 Forbesichthys papilliferus
TCTGTCTGCATGCATACAGGTACTTTTATAGTCAGATATACAATTCTTAATTGTGAGTCGTGACCATTCCTACATTTTGGTCTGTCTCTCAAGTTCAAGTAACCTTTATTATAACATGACATTTATTGAAACCGTATCGCAAAAGCTGTTATGCAGCCTCTATTGAAGTCTGTGTCTCTGATGTGTGGTAGTGCGTATATCCCTCCGCAGAACGTCGTATGTCCGTGTTGTGTTTGGCGCCCTCTACTGGCAAAAAAAAAAAAAAAGAAGTGCTATGTTGACCCATAGGCCTGCGGGGGGGATATATAAAATTACCGTTGCACCAAAATTGCGCCCCACCATCCATGTTTTTCACCGGCCGCCACTGCTGAAAACTACAACAAAATCGGCGCAGCATTATGCTAAATTGCTTTACCTAGCTAAAAACATTACATATTTCACTATGTGAAAGGATTATTTTAACATCCTATATGTCAACCAGTTACCACTCACTAGACATATTTGTCAGGATCAATGAATAGCCCATTCTTCCTGCTGATGACTTTGCGAATCACTTTTGTTTCCTTAAAGGCTAATTTGTTTGGTTCAACAGCTAATATAAACTTGCTTCTGGGTTCTTTACCTTGTTGGTTATGTGTCCCGGCACTAAACAACATTTAGGCATGATTTCAGGTTTTGTTATCAAACAAAAGTGATGAGGAGACACCTTCAAACAATACAAAGTCAATGGACGTCAAAAGATGTTTGACCTCCAACATTGAATGTGCGTTATAGGACGTACTGTATACTTGGAATCCTCAATAGGGTGTTTTTCAAATACCTTCTTAGCTAAAGAAAATAGTGTAGGCTATGTACTGGTGATAGGCTTATGTACCTGAGTATGTTCAATTAGAAAATGTCTGACCTAGACCTCAATGTGACCCAGCCAGTGGAACCAATTTCCTGTGATAAGCAAGGTCAAAGGGGAATGTAACACTCACACACACGTCAGTCAGTGAAGACAATAGCTGGTCACTGTAAATCACGGTAGACCCCTGAATGAATTAGTCTGATTAATAGTCTTACTTCTTATTTCAAGAAAAGAATACTTACTTAAAAGAACTTTCTCAAAACATTCATATTTACTTACAATAAGCTGCAAAATATGATATTGTTGTTTTAACTGTGAAATGATTACCTGTGGAAAACACAGCATTCTTGGAGGTGAGCTTATGGTCCACGATAGAGAACTGTGGCAGTTGTATCCTCTCCACCCCAGTCACAGCAATCTGCCCTCCACGCCAGTAGAACTCTATGTCATCCGTAGTGTAACCATCTGAAAACAGTTGCATGTCAGTTTAGAGGAGGTCTAATTACACACTATTGATACAAGCAGGCCCTATTAGCCAGCCACATTGCTGTAGAATACGGCAAACTTTATAAACACTGTCTTTTATTGTAAGAAGTACTATATGTTTTATTACATTGTTTATTAAACTTTTGTACAATATGTTCCACATGTATCTGCAATATGGTATGTTGATCCCTCTTCCACACGGATCTACTTTACTGATAACTTGTATACATTCCAAAGTGTGTCACTGTATGCCAAACTTCTCCACTGTTTGAATGGCTTGAGTGTGAAAGTATATCATTCAACACCACCGCCATCCTCAGAAAGATCTTGACACCAGAGATACATTACTGACAAAACTGTAACATAATACAATATGAAGGTGCAGGAGGGTTAAACAGACACGTATAACCCTCTAAATATGAGTTAATTCAATTCAGTTTTGTTCCATATGTTGCTAAATCATTTACACCAATAGCAAGGATAATTACAGTCCATGACCACCATTGAAACCCAATGAACTGGACAACGCGATAAGTGGCATGGGACCCATTAATATTAATTTGAAACTTAATTTTCCTTTCCTTTGATTCTCTTTAGTCAAGACAGTGACAGCCATGTATGTGGGCAGTGGAAGCGGTTGGGGCGAGGTGTAGATGGTTAAATAGCGCGGTGCACTGGAGAACGTAGGGGGTTTTCATCAGACCATGAAACCTTTCTTGCATAATCCACTGCATACAGTATACACTGTGGTGCACGGCTCACGTTGGTTGGGGCACTGAGCTCAGGGAGGAGAGGAGAGGAGGAGAGAGGAGGAACGAGGAGGAATGGAGGGGTGGGGTGGGGTCGCTCTCTCTCTCAATTGTAAACGGTGACCTGCTGCATACAGCTGAAGTTTTTGCCCCGGCACAGCGACAAGCAACACAGCGTGTGCTGTGCCTGTGAATCTGTTTGCACACGTGTGTAGGCTAAAACAGATTGAGAGAAGGACACATTACCTGACCCCCCACTGTTTCACTCAACAACACATCTGTCTCCTCCGTCCTTTCCCACCCTCCTCTCTGCCCTTCCCCCCACCGCACACACACACACATGCACGCACACGCACGCACACACACACACAGACAATGGACTGTGGTTAGGTTGTTTGATAAACGCAGGTATACCTTAATACATTACCGTTTGTTCTACCAGTAAACCTATAGAGGATCAACAAATAAATACCATATCAAAATGGAAAGGACAGATTATATATTTTTACACTTGTGATGCTGATGCTGACATGATGTGAAAAAGGTATGTGATTAACATTTAAAGTGTAACTGCACTTTAAACTTTGTTTTTTGAGCTGCTCCTTGAGGCATTGTTCAAAGTAGTAGTGGGTGGAGTCAGGCTTAGAGCTGTGGTGCAGTTACACTTTAACACAAATGTGTCTGGGCTACAGCAAACAGAAACGTATACTATTGTGGGAAATAAATACCTTCCTGTTAAGGTATAGGTTCACCTTAACTGTTGATTAATGTATACCTTCCTTTTAAGGTACATTAAAAGGAGACAGCTTGCTATGTTGTTGAAGGAAATTAATTTTATTTGCTATACAAACATTCAATATTCATTCAAGTGTTCAACATGGTCCTGTATAGTTGGTGGTAGTTGTTTATTATTTTTCCTGTAATTACCTGCTTTTATTTACTCAATGTATAGCTGCTCTGCTCTGGTTTTTAGGCTTGGATTTACTGAACTCTAGATCATCTACTTAACTCAATTTTTTCGATGTCAGTGAGCTTGAAAATGCACGTTATATTTTTCCTCAATTTCAATTCACTGCCATAGTTATTACATCATTATTTGATCAGAACTCCCTGACTCATGGTGAAAATAAATGGATATGGAAATAATTTGACATAATCAGTGTGTTAACAGCCAATGTTAATAGGTTCACCCTCATACTGTACATGTGTTACACTGGCTGATTTAAGTGTCAACTCATTCAGAATGACAATATGTGTTCTATTCAAGCAAAACATCTCTTTATGGAGACTTCAGTTAGTGTAATACATGTTGGAAGGCCAAATAATATGAAAGTGTGCCTGATAGCATAAGATGAGATAGCAATACACTACTTAAAGCTATTTAACAATACAGTAGCTCTGGCACATCCTCCAGATCTGACAAAAGGGCCCTTTTGTGAAGATTATGAAATTATGTCTCAATGGAATTGTTTTAATGGCTGGGGAAGTATTTAGTAAGGCTGTAATATGAATTCTGATATTACTATTGCTCTGATATGAAGTAGAAACATTAGGATGTGCAGTAGAAACATCTTGACACCATTATAGTACACCACATTTCAAATACTATAAAGTAAATAACAAAAGTTAGTTTTACAAATGCAAGGGCGTATACAGAAAACCACTGAAAATAAATGATGCCACAGCAATCTTGATGCATTAACCACAAATACCCACCATATAAAATGTGCATGGGGCACATGTAGCCTTAACAATGCATGGTCTTACAAAACGTGTTATTTTCACACTTTACAAGAGGGAATATAGTGCTGTAGAAATTCATGCATACTGTACACACACACCCACACACCCACAGACAGACAGACAGACAGACAGACAGACAGACACACACAAACGCATGCACACAAAGTGAAACATTCATAGACAATAAAATAATAAAACACAAAAATGAATCAAATTAAATCCTGCATAACTACCTTTCTCTTAAAGCCCTTGTTTCGCCTCAGAGACTATTCCACTCATAAATATAGTTCAGATGAATTTTTGATATTACCCGGTTCAAAGCCACTTTAATCTTATTCCTGGTGTCCAATTAAAAATGTCTTTATACTTGTGCAGGCAGGGCACACAGGGAGCTTCATTTGGTTGCGTGCCTCGACAGGGATGAGAACATCTGAAGCTAAAATAAATAAATAAACATATCCCACAAGCCCCTAGCGCACAAACTGTTCATACACAAGAGATGGCTCCAAAAAATGGGTTTCAACGATCAGCAACAGCATGCGAGAATGCAATGCAGATTGTGTTCATACGATGTGGATCGCCGGTGCAGAAAATATAACTATTAGTCGGAACTACTGTGAATGTGGTGATGACATGATCGTTTCATTGCGACAACTCCACGAATGGGGCTATTTGTGTTTCAATGGGATCGTAACACAGGTTTTCCTTATCATGGCTTGTGTTTTTAATGTCTCTATTCGGCAGTCTCTTTCACAACACGGCTTCTGTGATTCACGATGCTGTTAATGGTTTTAGCAACCTATGATTTATTAAAGAAGGGGCAGAGCATCTGTACTTGTAAACACACCTCCCGCCTTTGCCTATACCTCCCGTGGAGGTGGAGTAAGCTCTATTCAGGCTTGTCCTGTGTGATCTACATTAGTGACCCAGAGAGTCTTTCATTTTACTGAAGGTACATTCGCACCTCACTCACTGAATACCTATATGTGCATTATATAGAGAGGCTCAGCAAGCAGCAAGAGAAAAACGGCATGGCTTGAGGAGGTTTACTTTACAAGGTCACATATCTCACAAACCTGGTGCTAGGTTGGTAATCATCTGTTGTGGTTGTTTTGTATTGCGGCCAGGAGTCCAAGTAAAGTTCAGCTCCATAATGTCGACTACAGTATAATGTAATGTGTTTCTTACTCCTCAGTAATAATGTTTGCAGTATAGGTACATGCCATAAGATCAACCGCATTCTAAACTTTAAACAAATGATATAGTGTACACATGCAATAATCAGCATATACAGTACACACACAAACGTACAAGTATCTTTTGGGAAAACATTGTTGGAGTAATATGTCAAAGGTAATCCCTCCGCCCTGCTATTCAGCCCCATTATTTTAAAATGGTTGTCAGGTTTGTGGCAGACATTATTTCATTAATACATTGTCTTAATAGCATTATTTCTCAGTTCAGGAGGTGTGGAGTGGGCTTTGATAACGTTCCAACTGTGAGTGCTGTGCTACTGTAATTAGTATTCAACCAGCGGGAGCTGGTGGCCACACCATTCATGACATGTAACAATGAGATATCAGTCCGATGAAACTGCCAAATCCTGTCACGAGTTTAAGCATCCGCATTGTGTTAGTTTGCATTCTCCATTCATACAGCTTCAGTCTTGATAGTTGATTCTAAACTTCACAGAACTTTAATTCAATATAGCCTAGATTATTGATAGGAAGAATAAAAAATGGAGATGGGAATCAGATGGCACAAGAAAATCGGACTATTGTACTGTTTCTGCAGGTAGTGTAAAAGTATACTGTAGAAATAGATAGAGGTTTGATATTTCAAAAACAGCACGATTTACAAATGGAATCGTACATTTACACCAGAGAGACAAATATGGGGTTCCTTGGTCAACGTTATTTGATAAACATTACGTTAAATTTGCCAGGAGTAATTTCATTGTAAATTAAAATATGCCCTTTGGCGTTGTGATGTTTTATTCCCAAAATATATATTTTAATCAACAGGCAACAAACTTCAGAGTTAGGAACACATGGACAGAACAGTTGATAAATAATCAACTGGGACGTTGTATGCTTGGTCATTTTATAATTAAAACAAACAAATGAATGAATGTTGCTGAAAAAAAATTAAAAAATAGCGTGTGGCCACACTTTCTGTTAATAAAACCACCATGCTGAAACAGCAGCAAACATGCTGAAACAGCTTGTTATTCCTTGATTAAAAGTTGCTAATTAAATCAGGCCAGTGATTTAACTTTTGTTGAAAACTATCACGAAAGGTCCGAAAGATGAGATGAAAGCCTAATCCGTGATTGAAAGTGCTTGGAAGTTATATAAGTTACCTGTCAGCACTTGTTAAATAATTGTCATCATTTAATGGCACAATAAAACTCATTGGAGACTGGCCAAAATAATGGAACAGAGCGGGCTACAAGATAATGATTGTGCTGAATGAGGGATATAGTTAGAGAAGAGAGAAAGAGAGAGAAGTATATAGTCAAGAAGACAGACAGTGGGTTGAATACAAACTAGGGCTGGGAATCAATTACACAAATAAACAAACGAATCGCTCAAAATTGCTGTAATTAATCGCGATTAATTGTATTACATTATTTTGGTGCTATTTGCTATTTTACACAGGATAATATAGAGAGACGGGAAGTGAGTAAGAGAGATATTCCCAGGCCCATTACAGAGCTACCACTTGCACAACAACTTGCTGCTATATAATATAGCAGCATGATATTTGAAACATTAATAGAGCCTATATTAATGTTTCAAATATAATATAGACACCTTTAAATCACCAACAATTTGTATCATCAAAGAGAACATTTCTATCTTCATTTTAAAGATATTGGGAAGAGATATATAATGCAAGCAGCCAGGTGTTACATACAGTAGGCCTAAGCTGCAGGTATTTCAGCCGGGTAGCCGTGACGTAGGGCGACGTGGGGCGGAAAAGACTGAATCGGCAATATGCACATGTTGATGGCGCATGTGTAGCTGAATAGCTAACAGGAGAGAGAGTGAATGTTGGTATATTTTGCAGTCTGTGTTTGTGGGATAACCTATGTTTGATGTCACTGGCAGCTTAATAAACATTCTCTTTTAAAAAACAAGCCAACGTTTTCTCACTTCGTGTCCCTGGTGGAAAAGTGATACCGTACCGATTATAATGGGGTCCTTACCACGGTTCAGATCAGACATTTGGAAAGTAACACAAGCAAAGCACAATGAACACATTTTAACCACAATAACACGTGCACACAGAGACATAACCGATTCTATTCTGTAACCACGAGTCATGTCAATATTAACCTGGGTGTGTAACCCAGTCAGAACAGATAATGTCGGAATGCTTCGGTTGTATTTTAATTTGGCGTTCAGCACTCTTAAAGTTTGCCACAACAGGTAGTCATTTAAAAGGTGATAGTGTTGTGTCAATTGCAATTGCGTTAATACTTTTTAAATTAAATGTTTTAACATTTCAAATTAACTGCAAAGATTAATGCGTTAACGCTCCAAGCCCTAATAAAAACACAAATAAGAAAAGAGTGAGAGCAGACCCTAAATGGTTCAGGGAGTTACAATATCCTTGTGTCCAAAGATACACCCATATCATCATTAAGAGCAGAATTTGGGTCGTCAGCCATTTTATACTGAAGTTTGACAGCCATTAGTACCGAATAACAAACAAATTCCACTATAGTATCATAATGAAACTTTAAAAAAAATAAAAAATAAAAAATTCCATATTGATTATGCATAAAACGTTTTCTTTGTCTTGAATTTTTCTCAATATGGCAGACAAAATCAGAGGTACCTGCACAGCAAACTCATTTATTAATACTATTTACATGTTATTTGAATCTGGAAATAGTTACAATTTATCTCCTTCCTGCCAATATTTGACAGAAAATGTCTCTTTGCATATTCTGGCATGGTTTGTTTATATTGTCTTCTTTCAGCCAAAAATTGCACTTAGAATTCCACAGATGACTAATGCACATGCAACAAAGTTCTCACAGCATTACAAGTGAGACAAATATTAATGAAAATAAATATGAATAAAAATCTTATTATATCCATGGTATGGGGTGCATTATATATGAGCATATAGCTGGATAACATAATGTATACAGTAAGTAATATATGAGTAATTATGAGGACTTTAAAGCTTTGTTATGTAGACTAGCAAATCTTATGGATGTGTTCTTGGCAGTTATTTTGTTATGTTTTGTCTCTGCATCTGTGGCCTACTACTGTAGTTATCATTTATTGAAAAAAAAAAAAGTCCATAGCATATTTAAAACATTATGGGCCCTATCACTGGGCACAACGTGTCTTGTTTTAGACATTATCCCATCCAGCACCCACGTTGTCTAAATAGTAAATGCACTTGCACCTGTTTGAGCCCCTGTGGGTGTGTTGGTCTAAACATGAGATGTGGTTTAGCACATTGCTATCTTGATGCAGTGGAAAGTCATCATGCGATTGACCAACAAAAACGTGTGGCGCATCATTAATATAGTATTGCCTATGGCTGGGGCACAACATGGGTACACTCTGCTTTTTACACACACAAGGACGCACAGTCAGGGACGCAAAACATGCTTACAGCATGCAACAAGGATTACAAAAATAATAGAGTAAAATGAAATATTATAAGTGTAGCCTACATCAACATTTTATATTGGTAGAATCTCGCTGTTGCCATGTATCTGCTTGCAAGCTATAGATCTGCTTGATCCGCCAAGTTCCAAGCACGCCTGGATTTTAAAAGGGAATGGGAGATGACACTCTGATTGGTTTATTGTGTGTTATGCCAAAAACACAGCCATGACTAATGATGACAGTAAGTACAACCCTTTTGAACCATGCGTCTGCAAATAAAATGGCTAAATGGATTTGGACACACCTAAATGCAGTTTGCGCCATACTTTAGACTGTGCGTTTAGATCGTTAAAATATGGGCCAAAATGCCATAATGTGCTGCTAGTCTATGTCATCAGAGTCAAACCAGGTCCCCAATTAGTTTTGATTAAGGCTTCCTTGTTCATAGCACCCACCCTATGGCAAGGGAAACAATAGTGTCAGGAAAGCAGTTGTGTTTATAGTCATGTCAGTATGAAGGTCGCCTCATTAGGATAGTGTGAGATAACTGTATGGTGCAGAATCCTTCCTCCATCCCCATATTTACATGAAATGCGTTTCTAAAGACGAGAACAGTACACCGCGTTCCAAATTATTATGCAAATTATATTTTACACTGAATTCCTAAATAGTCGATGCAAATGACAGTCAGTATAATCAAGTCATCAGTTAGGGTGTAAGTCAAATTGCATTGAACAAACCACCAATGAAAACAGTATTTTGTTCAAAAATAAAATACTCAAAATGCACTATTCCAAATGCAGAGTTGTCAAACATTTTCCAGGTTGTAAAGAACTGAAAATTATAATTTGTTGAACTTAAGGAGGTCATATTTTTACTGAAATCAAAAGCTATTTCAATCAAACACATCTTAACAGGGTAAGTTACATGTTAACAAAGGAACCATTTTTTTATCACCTTTACAATTGTCCATTGAACTTGTGAATTTATGAAGAGTTTCTGCTTGAATTTCTTTGCAGGATATCAGAATAGCCTCCCAGAGCTGCTGTTTCGATGCAAACTGCCTCCCACCCTCATATATCTTTTGCTTGGGGATGCTCCAAAGGTTCTCAATAGAGTTGAGGTCTGGGGAAGATGGGGGCCACACCATGAGTTTCTCTCTTTTTATGCCCATTGCAGCCAATGAGACAGAGGTTTTCTTTGCAGCATTCGATGGTGCATTTTCATGCATGAAGATGATTTTGCTACGGAAGGCACTGTTCTTCTTTTTGTACCATGGAAGAAAGTGGTCAGTCAGAAACGCTTTATACTTTGCCGAGGTCATTTTCACACCTTCAGGGACCCTAAAGGAATTTACAAGCTCTCTCCCATGATTCTGGCTCAAAACATGACTCCACCACCTCCTTGCTGTTGTCACAGCTTTATTGGGACAAGGTGGCCATCCACTACTCCATCTGGACCATCCAGGGTTACACGGCACACATGTATTTCTGCACTGCAACCATTTCTGCTTGTGGGCATTGGTTAGGGGTGGCCGATAGTATGTTTATGCACAACTGCAAGCCTCTGGAGGATCCTACACCTTAAGGTTTGCAGGACTCCAGAGGCACCTGAAGCTTCAAATACCTGTTTGCTGCTTTGTAATGGCAGTTTAGCAGCTGCTCTCTTAATTCGATGAATTTGTCTGGCAGTAACCTTCCTCATTATTCCTTTATCTGCACGAACGCGTAAAATAACTATCACAGGTGTCTGAGATTGATGTCAGTGATCCAAAGAGCCCGGAGACACAATACCATTCATGAGTTTCATTGAAAAACAAAATATTTTATGTTAATGACACTTATTTCAAATTTGCATAATAATTTGGAACACGGTGTAGAAATATAATTTGCCAACCGGCATACCTTGGAAAAATTGTGACCAATACCCTGGAGAAAATCTTTTTGAGCAGAATGTGAGTTTACATATGGTATTTTAGTTCCTTTCACTAAAAGGTGAAAGCATTTTGCTTACATGTTTTAATTGTATATCCACCTGTTTCTAAATGCAATTATCAATATACCATCAGATTAATTAATTTCAATGGAGCATATGAGAGCAATGAACTTCATAAGAACTTCAGTGGACATGAATGTTATTCAGTGTGTGAATTATAATATGTCTAATGTGAAGTGTTAGTGTAAGTGTACCGTATAGTCATTCTGTCAGCGGTTCCCCAAACCAAATATGCCTCACGGGCTTAACAACAATAAATAAATGAACACATGACTCACAGCTTTCTATTTCCAGTGTGCAGTTTTGTTCATCCAGTGGGTACCTTCTTAAATCCATCATGCAAGCAGCAGTAGTTGTAATCCTGTTGGAAGAACAACATTGACAAGGACCAGTATATTTATCAACTGCTGTAACTAAAATTACAAGTTTGTGAAACAGGAAGATCAGGATAGTGATCTAATTTGCCATGGAGTAAGAATACCCCCTTTACTTTTAAGACCAGTGAAATTACTTTATTTCATTTCATGATTAAAAAATATAAAATATTTGAAAATGCTTATGCCGCCTTTTTCAGAATAATATTGAAAGTGTGATTCAGATAGAAAAGAGGGATATATTAAGGGCACACAACTGGTCAAGTTGTTCTTGATGGTTGATGGAAAAATATGACTTTTAGCTACCTTATATTTGCACAAAAGCAGGGGACTCTAAGACATAGACATACAGTAAGGTCTACAATCACAATATCAGTCAATAAAGCTTTAGGCTTGTCAGATAATACTGTATATCCTTTGCCAAGGACACATACTCTTAACGGCCTCTCCATCATTGCTGTGCCCTCTATAATGCATTGAATCTATATAATATTGATAAAGCAGATTATGTAAATAGATGAAGTAAATACAAGGAGAATCCCATATCACACCTGTACACATGAGAACCATCCCTTTTACCATAAAACTCAGTGTGTGTCTGTGGAGCCACAGAACATGTGTATTTAGTCTCATTCAACCACAGCTGGCTTCCCACCCTTTACACGGAATTCCCCCAGCTGCACCCACACAGTGTTTTCTAACAAATCGGTGCACCATTCGTGTTTCTGTGGGCGCTACTGTGTACATGCACAGTAGGACAATATGTTGGATTGGCGTACATTCTCGATGTGCCGAGAAAGCGGGATCATTTTACAATAATTCTAATATGCATGTAATACACATGTACCTACGACTAACTAAACAAGTTGAACATGACAATGTTAATCCTCGCCCCAGTTTGTAGCATATGTTTGTCTAATCCTTCTGGATCTCTGTTGGTTTCTATGAGGGGAAATCATATATGTACACAATACGAAAAGGTGTAGACAGCAGGACTGCAATGGTCCAACCCGTATACTAACAGCCTCATTAATTAATATGCCAAAGGTGCAACTGCATAATCATAGTTTTACATTATGGAAGCACTACCGGTAGCTATCCATTGAGCTCTAATTACTGTTTGAATAGGGGTGAAATTTGAAAGTGTAATAGTAGGAAGCTCTTTATTCCGTCAAACAAAGGGAACATGGTTTAGCCAGAGAAAGAAGAAAGAAAGAAATAAAAGGAAAGGAAAATACATTTAGATGGTGCTTGTCCAATTATGACCCTTATATTAATATTTCCAAACAAAATCGTGTTTCAGTTAACTTAAAATGGAAGGTACAAGTATATACTTTTAAAAGTATTAATTTTGAAACCTTCTATAATACATCTAACATTTCTCAAACTTTCACTGCAGACTGATAAATACATGTTTATTAATGTATTCCTCTGCTTTGACCTAGTTATATTTATTATTTTATTTCATAAAAGTAAAGTAACTTGCATGAAATTGTGTGTAATATCGATTTGGAAATTAACTGAAAAAAGTATGTGTTTTTATAGTTTCTTTCCCCAATTGCTAATAATATACTAGTCAATTGTAAGCTAATGCACTTTTGGTCAAACTCTACTCACAAAAAGCCTAGCTCCTTGTGAAAAATATATTTTTTAACCAGAATTACATACAAGTATGCACTGCTGTTCGTTCTGTGCGCATGCTGAAAAATAATCTGATGTTGCACCAATATATGTGCCTGGCTCTGTAAATGGGAACACAAGCAAAACTGTACAGACACTATCCTAGCCAATTCATGTTTGGGCTGCTAAGGAATTGAAGGGAGATGTGTTTATATGTTTTGATGGAGTTCAAATACCAACAATCTTTCTATCAGAATCTCTGACTCAACCTTTAACAAATGGTACCACAGTACTAATTATATCCACATTAACATCATATACAAGTAACGTCATATTCTAGTCCATGCAGTGTTCGTTAGAAAAAGCTCTCGAGAGCTATCACTATGGACAGGTTTCCGTACAGTAAGAAGTACTTGAAATGACAAATGGAAATCATATTATCCAAGGAAAGGCTGAAATTGATCTAGCTTTCATCTCAAGCACCTGAGGTGCCACAATGGCATTAATTCTGCAGTACCTGACTGGTGAGTATGTCAAGGAAAAGATCAATAAATCTGTGGATTATCATCTTCCATTCATTCATGATAGTCTGGAGGGTGATTGTTAAGACAGATAGGAGACCCCAAACGTCAGTGGAACATGAAACTGACACCTGAGGCCTAACTATTTTATTCTCCCTCTAACTAAACTTAAACATTGACAGCCACTCAAGTCACAATCAATGCCAGGGTAGAACCTATACAGTAGCTCCATAGATTTAATATGATACTGTATATGTTCCCATAATTAAATATTCAGCATCTTGAATCAGGATTAAATTACCATTTTTATTTATAATTTTGTTGTCTTCTTTCGGGTTGCATTTGTTATTTATAGATATTGTGTTATAATAAAGACATATACTTTTTTTCCTACCTCAGTTCATAACTTCGTGATTGCATAGAATTTTACTCTTATTCATTTAACAATAACAAAAAATGATATTGCCGGCATGCATCCATATTGTGTACAATGTTACTGTATGAACATCTCCAAAACATAAAAAATAGAGATACAGGGAGCGGTGAAAATCTACATTGATGACATGTTCATTACAAAATTATTTCAACTAATGGGATTTTATGACATATATTGTATAACATTATATACTATAAGGATATTCCTTCCTGAACAATTATTTCACCCATAGTTGAATCATTTCACAACTAAAGAATGAGATACTTTAAACTCCTAGGGACCCATGGGAATGGAACATAGTTTGCAATGTTTAGCATTGACATACACCATCAGTGGCAGTAGTCTAATATTTTTTTAGAGAGGCAAAGTACATCACAGGGTTTGGAATATCCTTTTTTATATTTTTTATTGTGTCTTCGTCACAAAACGCTAAATTGAGCGTGTATATGTGCCTGCATAGTAAATGCTATTATACAAATTTTAGTAGCTTTTATATTGGTTAGGGATCATTCCACACAACCTGAAATATGCTATTATGTGTCTATATATTGGCATAGGAGATCAATTAAGCTACCATCAAAAACCATAGTAGGGGTAGATGATACAGTATAATTGCTGCAGTCAACCCTGAGACAATAAATAAAGCTTGTATTGTCCATTAAGCCTTGCAAAGAGAACATAAGGGGGGGCCTGTAAGAAATAGGCTGCCATTCTCTTCCTGTCTACTGTGAGAACTTTACTCCCACAGTGGGGCTAGTGCTGCATTGTATGGTGGGTAATCATCTAGGTACTGTTCTGTACACCTGACAACAGAAGATCTCACCAATCTTTCTCCTCAAACCACCCCCCTCCCCTCTCTCCCCCTCTCTCTCTCTCTCTCTCCTGCAATATACAAATTGTATTTAGGACTACAGTGCCTGCTTTATTAACAGGTAGGATCACTAGTATTTTCACATGCCTGTTTTTACACCTACTGTACTGTATGCATATGTCACAACTGACATGCATTGAGACAGCTAGCTGGTAGATACAATTGCTGTTGTATTCCACTGTACAATAATGGATCATACAACATCCCAGATGATCTGGCTGGACTACAAAATAAAAACGAAGCCTTTGATAATCGGATATCCTGCTTTGCTTGCCTGGGTGTTGGGTGAAATTATTAAATGTTCAAGGTGTCAAAAAGGTTGAAACCCGGATTTATAAGATTCAGTTTTATCAATTTTTGTCTATTTTTCTCCTTTATCTGTATCTATCATATTTCTGTCACTATCGGATATAAAGGGTATAGCTCCCTGCAAAAAATAATTTTCAAATAGGAAGCTTTCTGTTTTTGGATCAGCATTGTGAGCGCTTTTCATGTAATAGGCTCAGTTAAAGTAAATGGAAAGCTGTTAACATGGAAGATGGAAAGTGACTATACCCAATGTCGCTAAGCACTTAGTACAGTACAGGAGGGCTATAACGTTAACTTGCTGTTGCAGATTACACAGCACAGAGGTCCCATGGCGACAGGCAGACATGGTCCCTTTTGAGCCTAAGAGGTTTAGATTGGCCTATCTCCTCCTCTCTGCTTGTCCCCCGTCTTTGTCAGCATTCTTTCTCTGATGCGGTGTGCCGTGGGTGACGCCGCTCTCTGACTTCCAAGTGTTTAATCAAGGAACAAATTGCCTTTCTGATCTCTATGTCGAGATGGAGTCAATGGAGGAGAACTTCAGAGCAAACACCCTTGGCATGGTCGTTGAAATGCTTCTGTGTCTGGAAAGGTACAATGTGTGTGCACATAGGCGTGTATTTCAGGGGGAATGCAGGGGATGCATGCCCCCTCAATATTTAGAACAAGTGTATTTGTGTTATTGTTTTAAGTCAGCTATACTGGCCTCCAAAGGCTAACCGCAGTAACTATATGTATCTGGTCAATATTGCAATATTACTAAAAATGTATTTCTTGATATCTGCTTTATCTTGTGACAAAGTTTCAGATGTAATTTTGTTTTTGTTTTTGAGAAAAATACGTATAAATCATTAAATTCATTCATCAAAATCAATCTTTGTGGTCATTAAGGGTGGGTCATGACCGAAAGAACAAGATCACGGGTACAAGTGGCCGAAATGGGTTTTCTCAAGAGGGTGGCTGGCTTCTCACTTAAAGCTAGGGTGAGAAGCTCAGCTATCCGTGAGGAACTTGGAGTAGAGCCGCTACTCATTCGCGTCGAAAGGAGCCAGTTGAGGTGGTACAAACATCTAGTAAGGATACCCCCTGGGCGCCTCCCTTGGGAGGTGTTCCAGGCACGTCCACCTGGGAGGAGGCCTCGGGGAAGACCCAGGACTAGGTGGAGAGATTATATCTCCACACAGGCATGGTAACGCTTCTGGATCCCCCAGTCAGCTGGATAATGTGGCTTGGGAAAGAGAGGTTTGGGGTCCCTTGCTGGAGATAAAGATGGATGGATGGAACTTAATTTAAGAGTATCCATATCCTTCATATCAATTTGTTATTTTAATAAAATAGTTAAACTATTCTTATGAAATGTGACTATGTCAACAATGTCGATGCTGATGCAAAGTTATAATATTAGGCTATGTCAGTAAGTATAAAATAAATGGTATTAACACTAAAATGTGACATGACTAAAATATTTCATACAAATACAATTATTGTAACAGAATGTGAATATCCTGCAAACGAAGCAGAAGAAAACAGAAACATTGCAGTTTCTGCGCTTTGCTTTGGTATTGCTATTCAAACCATGTAAGGGAATGCAAGGACTGCAGTAACTTTCTCTTTAGGGTCAAAGGTTAAATCAACATATTCTTTTTTAAATGATTTATTTCATGGATACCTATCCATTTTGTACTATACTACTGAACAACATGTAACTGACTTGGCTAGCCATTTAAAAAATGTTAAAGCCATTTTTTATAATTTTCACTGCGTAGTTACTGCACTTATGCTTGGTAGGGCAATATAGTTTAGCCTAGACCAGAGCCATGTAAAGAGAGAG
>JAODOY010068783.1:0-20000 GCA_025399855.1 Forbesichthys papilliferus
GAGACACAAGGCAAATTAAACTAGTTTAATGGGTTTCATATCGAGACACAAGGCAAATTAAACTAGTTTAATGGGTTTTATATCGAGACACAAGGCAAATTAAACTAGTTTAATGGGTTTAATATTGAGACACAAGGCAAATTAAACTAGTTTAATGGGTTTCATATCGAGACACAAGTGTTAATTTAGCTGACAAACCGGTCTGTGAGACAGATGGATGAAGTGGTTTGCTAGAGCAAGCCGTCCACCTTATTCCCCTTTAAATGACATTTTCTCTGAGGAGCCCAGTGCTGTGAGCAGCCCAATGCTGGCAGAGATTATTAGCCAACTGTTCTCACTCATTTTTAATAGAAATGAATGAAGCGCAGCATGGCATGTTTACTATGGATGATAGGCCATTATGTCTGGCTCCACTGTGAGAAAGTGGCCTTTATAGGAGACCAAAATACCTTAAGTGTGCCAAACCGATTTATACCTATTTCAAATCAACAGCTGCTCCACAACCCTGCGTGTGTCTACAAATGCGTGTGTTTAATCTAAGTCAGTGTACGCACGCACACACGCGCACATACACACATACCGGTACACGTGCACACATGCACAAATACCACGCACGGCTGTTTACCATCTCCATGCCCAGTAGCTATTCCTCTGGCTCTAATGTGGTTTAATCATGCCTGGCTGAATCTCATCAGACCCTTGAAATCATCATGCCAGGGTACACACACACACACACACACACATGATTTCAACTTTGCAGTGGAACGCATGTTACCTACTGTTATCGTTGTTTTTGGCTCTTTTTCTGCTTTACCTTCTCAAAACGCACGTGCACACACACACACACACACACACATACGTACACACACACACACACACACACATACGTACACACAAACATGTTGGCACTACAACATCGGCAATGTGACCTGAGGTGTCTGTCGTTAGTTCAGTAGCTACCTCCAGGCACATCTAGCACACAGTCTCCGCTGAATGGCTTTGCTGCTGTGCATGTGCATGTGCGTGTGCGTGTGCGTGTGCATGAGAAAGGGCTTGTTTGTGTGTGCAGGCACAGTTGGATTTTCTTGTGTACTCATTTCACTCATTTTCACGTTAAGCAATACGACTGTTTTCTGTTCTGTTAACACTGCTTCACCGATTGTGTACATCTATGTCGAGTCAGTGACCAACTACAGTACTACTGCATCGACTGACCTGTTGTGGATTAGACTACAGTAGAGTGATACAGTAGAGGAGGCGGTTCTGAGAGAGAGAGAGATCTATTGAAAATCCACAGGTTACCACCTGATGCATTGGACATGTTAGTTGACATACAGTATTACTAAGGCCAACACATTTGGAGAATGTCGTAGTTTTCGTCCACCCAACACCCGTGTCACGTGTTTTCAATAGGCCAGGGTTTTTAGGGGTGCTTGGGTGTTGACGTGTGTTCAATAAGAGGCGAAACTGCGTAAAAAAAAAAAAACTGTCCTTCAGAGCAAATGTCTCGAAGCAAGCAGTGCCAATAATATGAATTTTTAAATAGGGCATAAAAAGTGTGTGTGAGTGTGGATTAATTCATACACACAAGAGGATGTATAACTAACTATTTTTATTATTTTCTTTGTTGGTTCTCATCTCTTTTTTTTGCATTACTGTTGGTTGGCCCGTATCCTCTCTCTCTCTCTCTCTCTCTCTCTCTCTCTCTCTCTCTCTCTCTCTCTCTCTCTCTCTCTCTCTCTCTCATATGTCAATCCCCTCTCTGTCTCTCAGGGGGAAACCTTTCGGCACATCCAGGACATCGTTGTGTCGCTCCTGAGGACGATAAACCGTACGGTCATCACCATGGGACGTGAGCACGCCCTCATTGTAAGTGCAAATCTGTTGACGTCACAGCTAATTGTTTACGGGTCGAGATTCCCTTGCTGTAGAAAACAGGCACTCAACATTATTGACCCGTCAGCCATTGTTAAAGAAATGCACTTAGGATTAATATGAAGTAAATAATGAAGCTGCCACATTGAGATGCACTGCATTACAACATGTGGAGTGCTTCTCTATTTGTACATTTGTACATTTGTGTTAATGAGAAATAATGCATCACTCGAAAAGAAGCCATGCTCTTCCTCAGAGCTGTCTTAATGTTTTCTGGGTTAATGGTTTCTGGGTGGGTTTTTATCCCGCTCTCATACTTTCTGTTTGACACATCAAGTCATTAAGCAGAAGTGTTATGATTAAAATACACACTTTTATTGTACATCAGAATGACACATTTACAAATGGCTGCAACATCACAGCAAGAGGAATTAAAGGGGGTTGGGGGGGGGGGGCATTGTGGTGCTATGTAATGGACAGACTATTGAAATGTAGTGACACACTGGCTTGGATATTGGATTGGTTAAACGGACTGGCTTTCTGAAGCATATTTCAGCTTTTACTTTGAGCCAATAGCAGCGTAGAGTCAAACAATGCCCTTGTTTCCAAGACAGCTGTGCATTGAATGTTGTGCCAAGGTTTGTGTGTGTGCGCACGAAGACATTCAAAATGGTTGAAAAAATGCCAGTTCATTGAGCTGCCTACCAGATCGGCTCTCACTAAAACACAATATTCCTAATATTATCTAAATATATTCTCCAGTGTAACCCTCCCCCCCAAAACCCTGATAGCCATCAAGTTAAATCTGTCAACGGTGCTAAATCAGTTTATTTTCAGTCAAATTCTCTTGGTGCTACATATTTTTGGTACATTCAAATGCCAAGGCATACTGTATATGACAGTTACAGTATTGACCGCCATTTCATGTTCACTAGCGAAATGGTTTGCCAAAACTGCTGTTCGCTGCTCTCGCAGACATCAGTATTCCTCAAAAGGTCATCGTCACTTATTAGCTTGGGATGTGTGACGTGCAGATACATGACATCTGGGTGCTTCATCACCCAGAGCTCTCCCCTTCTGCTTCACTTAAAGGAATCAAAAAAGCAATATCCAGTTGTTCCTTTAATCTGTTGTTCCTGCTTTATTCTTTTCATTCTGCCTCTTCTCAAGCTGTATATTTTTAGAGTCGCAGATAGAAGTAGCAGCGAGTCCCATAAATAATACTGGGCAACAGTGATGTTTTGTGGGGAAATTCAGGGCATGTTCCCCTGAAACACAGACATTTCTATGTTGTTTGGGTTGTATGTTTTTTTTTCCCGAGTAGCAGGTGCGTCTGTTTTACCGCCCTAGAGCCACCAGAAGCACTTTTTGCGGAGTTTTTTGACACGGTCCTTGGTGCTGGGTCGGGCGACAGTGGAGGTGGTGGCTGATGTCGATTTGGTAACGGTGGGGAGCGGCACATCACATTGTCCCTCCAAAGCCTCCATCACAGCCTGCAGCCGACCTTCCTGCTGCCTGAAGTCATGTTCCACACTGGATGGGGTGTTGTGGAGATAGACAGACAGACAGACAGACAGACAGACATGGAAAAAGAGACAGGTAGTGGTAATGTCAGAGACACTCTATTAGGAGACATGCCACTTGTATAATTTTGAATGAAGCTCTATGGGAGAATTCTGAAGCTGGCAGTTGGAGAAAAAGAGCCAATCGTCTGCTTCGTAACTGCCAAGCATTAAGCTATTTAACCAATCATGTGGTTGCACTGATACAAGCCAACTGTTGCACATGCGTAGTATTATAAGTTTAACCTGTGGAGAAAATAGCTTTGTAAACCTTATTTTTGCAGCAAAGTTAACGTTTTAATGAGCTGCTTTTATCAGATTTGACTGGCAATTGTATACATGCAGTTGTTATGTCCCGGTGACTATTGTAAAGGCAGTAATGGCTCTCTCTCCATTCATTTCAATACAGTCTTCCTAAATAACTGCCCGGGACATTTTAAAGATGGCTGCCGAGTGGCGAGACGTGCCTATAAGGACGTTTGGTAACGTCAGCTCAGTCCTCTGTTATGGATATGTGCTGTATTCAGAACTGGACCTTATTTTTGCAACGCTGCTTTTACTGCAAAATGTATTTACTGTACAACAAGAATACCACTGAGGCAACAGGCGAGATGATGGGGTGGGAGCAAAGAAAATGCAGAGGGGAGGCAAAGCGGGGGAGGCAGGTGTCGAGGAGGGTGTGTGTGTGTGTGTGTGTGTGTGTGGTCAGAGGGAACAACATCAAAAAGCTTAGGAGAAAGAGGAGGGTGAGACAGATGTCGATTGAAAATGTGTCTGCCTTATGGAGAGGTTGTACCGGCACACAGTATACGGCGGTGGAAATGTTTTCACGTGCACTGCAACACACACACACACACACACACACACACACACACACACACTCCACACATTTTGAACTGAACTCCACGTATTTCTTGTCCATAGCGTTTTTTTTTTTTTTTTCTCTCACCGTGAGATCACAGACTGGGGAGGTGAGAGGCTGGAGGAATTGCGGAGTGGGGGGAGGCGGGCGGGGGGCAGGTGGAGAGAGTTTGTCAGGGTGGAGGAGCTGTAAAGGAACGGAGGGATGGCGAGATGAACTGTTTCTGCACTCCCTGTCTGATGTGTTCAAAGGAGAACATCCTTCAGTCTCGATGACGACCCCCCCCCCCTTCACCTCTCTCTCTTCTGAAGTGCCTTTTGCTGCAGGTGAGAGTACTGCTAAGTTGGACTATCTCTAGCTTTTGGCCATGGTGTGCGTGCGTGCGTGTGCGTATGAGACAGAGAAGCTGTGTCTTTCAGTGTGTGTGTGAATGGTTACGGTTGAGTTTGTGTGCACGTGTGTTGTAAACTAGAGGAGTGGAGATGTTGTATTAACTGGAGTTAATGAGGCACGTGTTATGGCAAACCCACAACACTCGCGCACACTCGTGCACACACACACACACACACACACACACACACAATGCAGAATCAGAAAACAACATGCTAACAGACACAGCCATGTATATCTTTTCACACATGCACACACCCACACAAGCACGCACGCACACACACACACTGTTTTCCCTAGACTCCCAGCATGTGCAATTTGTCCCCGAAAAACCTGGATCTGAGTCGGGAGGAGCGCAGAGGAAACTAGTCCCTTGTGAGGGACGGAGGGACAGTGGAAATAAGGGGGATGGGGGGGGGGGGGGCTTGTGGGAAAACCAGAGGAAGAGGGCTCTTTAATGAAACACGGTGGAGGGGTCAGTGTGGCAAGACAGGGCCCAGACAAAATGGATTACGGGTGGGGGTGGATGTGGGCCAAGAGGAAGGCGAGAGGGGGAGGGGGCGGGAATAGAGTCGGGTAACAGTTTGCCGTGAGGAAGAGGGGAATATGGCCATGAATGAATAAGTGATGAAGTAGCACTACAGTATACTTACAAGAAGAAACAGCGTAGTGTGGGCGCACATTCTCCCCCTCCCAGTTCAATTCAGAGGCATGCGCTAGCGTGGCACCTGGTGTGTTGCTAACGCTTAAACAAACATCAACTGCATCCGCATACATATTAATATCTCTCTATCTCTCTATCTCTATTAAGGAGTCTTTTAAACACTTTTTCCCTTCTCAATTACACATTTTTCTTGTTCTCTCTCTGTTTAGTTCAAGAAAGGCTTTATTTATTTGCCTGTCCCCTTTTCTCTCTGTACGTACAGTATTGTTCATGGTATTACAGTACAGTGGAGAAAGCCGCTTCTCTTAATTCATGCAGGGGTTGCCAACTTCTTCTCAATTACTGTGTGTGTGTGTGTGTGTGTATGGGGGGTGCATTTTGTTTGGAAACAGACCAAGCCTGACTGTCAGAAGCATCCCTTTCCACTGTGCCTCTCTTTAGATATATTGTATGGATTAATGAGAACCCTTAAAGGTAAAACATCGGCAGACACAGAACCCACGCCCCAACCTCCCTGTTCACGGTGGATCGTTAACGAACTGCTCTCTTTGTTCCTGTCTTCTTCATACTGTACTCTCTCTCTTTCTCTTCATTATACCACGCTTAAACATGTGTGTGTGTGTGTGTGTGTGCGTGAGTGTGTGTGTGAGAGAAATGCAAGCAAGGAGAGCACGATTCCCTCGAAAGAACATTGACAAAAACCTGATTTAAGGACATTAAAGTGTGTAGTGTGTGTGTGTGTGTGCGCGTGTGTGTGTGGGAGTTAATACACGAGAGAGCTGTTGTTTTGACAGATTAACTTCTATTCATTTACTCGCGGTAACGGCCTCTGCTAGGCACTCATACGGCAGGAGCAGCACAGTAGCAACAATGCTATTTGTAAGGCGGAGTGTTCTCAAAAACAAACCCATAAAAATATAGCGCTGAAGAAAGAACATTCGTCACGGTGAGATAAAGATACGGTGGATGACAGCAGCGTGAGTCAGGGAGCTGTGATTGATGTGTAGGTTAAGAACGGAGAGAGAACAACAGGCCGCGCTAAGGCTAGACGTCAGGGCCAGGGGAATCCGATTGAGCGGGCAGATGTCAGCGATCCAAATCCCTTACCCTGCTGAGGCTAACACGCTAGCTAACTGTTGGCATTCGATTGGCCTCCAACTGTTGCTGTTGTTGTTTGAGGCACGTATGCCTGTGTAATACATTTATGTAAGATTGCCCCTGTCCTGCTGGGGTTTACAAAGGCAGGGGAAGTGTATTGCTGGCATTGCTGTGTGTGTTTTGTCATACAGGGAATAGTTGCTAGTTGGAGATGGTTTTTTTTTAGTGTTCTAATGTTCCTGCAAAGGTATCTAGCTTCTAAACTCGTTCTTGTATTCTCTGTGTGTGTGTGAATTTGCATGTGCCTTTCTATTTATGGTGCATCACTATTATCTTCATGTCTGTGTATGTACTGCATGCATATCATCCTGTGTGTATTTGTGCGTTTGTTTATAAGTGGGAGGTACTGTAGATATGCAGCCTTCATACATGTACAGTACCTGTGTGTGTGCGTGTGCGTGCGTGTGTGCACACGTGCGTGTGTGCATGCTGTACAGTATATATATCCCATCATGCTTCATTTCCAATTACTGGGCGTTGCACCCTGCTGTGTTAATTAGGATCAGGGGAGCACATTAGGGAAGAGTGAGATTAAAGGGGGATAAACAGTGCAGGCGCAGATAGATGGAGAGATACGGTGATAGAGGAATGGAATGCGATACGTGCAGCGGAGATGTGGGGAGGTTGTCAGGAGGTTGTTTGGCAGTTGGAACTGGGTTTACAATAGGAAGCAGCTTATAGGAACACATTTGTTTTTACCCCTCTGGGCTTGGCAGACTTTACACGATTGTATATGTAGAGAGTGTAGCTTTTAATGTAGTTTGGGACCATTTTAATCTCCTTTCTGTGAATGGAAGTTGTTTCCAGGACTTAAAGAAAGTACAATCATTTGCATAGATAACTCTCATTTGCTAGAGGTCGAAATATCTTATGAATGTATTTTGTGTGTGAATGACACATAAATAATGCATGCAGCTTTGCTGGGAGAGACAGGTGTGGCGGAAGTGATTACAGGTCTGAAGACGGACAGACAGATGGTTACAAGATGGGGGTAAACTTGAAGAATGAAGTCTGGAGCTGGAGGAATAACAGCAAGGCAAAGTGCGCCCGAGCAGCATATTTACATAAAGAACAGATGTCATGAAGAGAGCTAGTTGACGAGATAAAGGAGAGATATTTGTGTATGAAAGAATGCATTTAGGTCTTAGGTCTCCCACACTAATGCACACACAGGCTGGTTTGGAGTGTCAATTTAGGGTGTGAATTAGATTGCCTGTGGACACAGTCATGTGTTAATCCTTTTTTTTCTGAGAAGGTATGCCATTTTTATCTGCTTTTAATGTGATTCAACAAGCCATGGACTTAATATGGATGTCTGGATATATGAATAATACAATGAACAAACAGAGAGGATAGAGGAAGAGACAGGCAGAAGAAAGAGAATAGGAGACTTGTGCAAGAAAGAGAATAAAAAGAAAGAAAGAAAACCAGATAAAGCTGTGACAGACATATGTAAGCAAAAGAAGGACGCACGATAAGAGTTCAAAAGAGCAGACTCAACTCGAGGCAGTTTTCTAACTGTCTCGGTAAGGGGGGCGTTCAAGGAACACAACAACGTCTGTACAGCGGGAGCTGTCGGTGGCGTTACCTGTAGATAATGCAGGCTGTTCTCTGGCAGGTGGGGCAGTTGTTTATGTCCTGACCCGTCCTGTAAGAGCAGCGTCTGCAAGAACAAACACACTATTCACATACTCTGTACTACTGAACTGACACAGGTTTTAATCGAAATGATCTTCAACTTGGCATGTGTTGCGGCCTTTGGGACTATACCTGTGTGTGTATAATGCATTCTTATTTTGTTTTATTGACTTAAATGTCATTGTGAGAGTGTTTTTAAAAGAACATGGTTTGATTGAATAATAAGTAGAACTGACTTTCCTGCCAATATTATATTTTCATTTGAAAATACTGTAGATTGCCTGGGGTAGACTGAAACGGCTTTTGGAACATTACACAGTACAGATACTGTGCAGTTTAATGATGTCAAAAATGTATTATCTCGTAGTAGTCTTGTAGTACCTAAACATTACTGCTTTCTCTATAAACATTTTTTCATAAACACTTTTTATTAAAATGTATTATTCACGTTCTCCCTATAATTACACACATGGTTGAAAATGTATAATATCCAGTTTCCATAACAAAAACAATACATAGGTCCCATTTATTAGACCATACAGTTAAGAAAGAAACTAATTATTTTCCATAAGGTTATCTGTACTGTAAATGCTGACAATCCCAAGCTTGCCAGCATGTAATTAAAAATATGTATTGCCAGGATGTTTGGACTGCCCCTCATGAGATATGTGCTGATGAAAGCTGTACTTATTTATGTTGATAAATAAGACAATTTTAATTACTCGGGGACAGGCTGTCTTGTTTTTTTTTCCAGCCAGTTTTTCTCAAATAACTCTTTGCTATAGCAAGAAGTATACAACATGAATAACTAGGCCCAGTAGAAACCTTTTTAATAGCAGCAGCCATAGATTTGTCTTTTGGAACACATCAAACGCACGCATGCACCACACGCACTCACACACACACAAACAAATGCACACGGACGCACACACACACACGCACATATACAAGTTAGTTTCACAGCCTTTCACTGTTTCTCTTTCATATTTCATAATCACATTTTCCTCTCCAGTGTAGCAGAACACGTGCTCGTCCTCCAAAACATTATCCAGATACACACGGGACAATACAAATATGAACTATGAAACATTAATACATCAGCCTAGCTGCAAAGCCACATCAATAAGATCCTTCCTGAATAACGCAAGCATTCATTTAATGTTTAGGATTAGTGTTGTGCTATATGAGAACCCTGTCATGAATGCAGGCTTGTGTATGTGTATGTGAGGGCGATGGGTGTGGATATTGACAGAAGCAAAGGCAGCAACATTCTCTCCAGAGAAACGACTTTAATAGTTGCATTACATTCAAAGAAGTGTTTTTTTAAACAGATGTGTGATGGTGATGAATGCTGTTCACGTTGATCACATGATCCAGTGAACCAATCACACGGCACCTCTTGACGCGTTTCCTACACTGATAAGGAGCATGAACTCAAATGGATGACGCACCTCTTCCATCTGTTAATGGATAATAATATACACTGGTGGAAACAGGGAGGCTTTGGGTCAGACGTCAGAGCGATAGAGATTTAGGCAGACAGACAGACAGACAGTTATTGACAGATATAGAATCATAGACAGAAGAACAGAGAGAGAGAGAGAGAGAGAGAGAGAGAGAGAGAGAGAGGTGCCAGTCTGCTAGGTGCTTTAGAAAGAGGAAAAAAACAACTGTGATGATGTTACAGGAATGTGTGCGAGTGTGTGTATGTGTGCGTACGTTTGTGTGTGTGTGTGTGAGAGTGCGTGTGTGTGCGTGCGTTTGTGTGTGTGTGTGCGACAGGTTGAAAGAAAAGCAGAAAGCTCTAAATTGGGCGAGAAGAGCTGACGGCAGCAGAGGTGAAAGGGCGAGGAAGAGGAGCAGGAGGGTGTGTGACGAAGAATGAGCGGAGCAGAGGGAGGGAGAGAGAGAGAGAGAGAGAGATGGTGTGAGCGGGAAACAACGGACGGGAGCAAGGTGGAGGTGGAGTGACTGACAGGTTGTCAGAGGAGGAGGAGAGGAGGTGATTGGAAGATAGGGGCAGAGCAGGAAAGAGAAATGGAAAGAAATGAGATATTTACCCCAGAGAGAGAGAGAGAGAGAGAGAGGCATTAATTAAGTGTGGAGGCAAGAGGGGAATGAGAGAAGGAGGCGGAGAGAGGGATGAATGGCTGGAAGCGGAGGAGAGAAGTGCGCGATGAAACCGTAATGAGCAGGAGAAGCCAGATTGGGAGGTACGAGGAGCCTGGGCACAAAGGACCGGAGGAGGAGGAGCAAGAGAAGGAGATGTATGAGAGAGAGACCTATGTGATTATTATCTCAAGTAACCAGCGGGCCTGGTGGGTGCCGTTACTATGGGGACAATAGCAGTAGAGTATAGGCCTGTAGGGATAGATGTGGCTGTAGGCTTTCAGGTAGCGCGCACGCACACACACACACACACACACACACACACACTCTCTCTGTCTCGCGCTCACAGACACTTGCACACACACACGCACACACACACTGTCACACTCACACTTATTCTCACACACACACACACACACACACGCGCACACTTGCGGGCATGCAAATAATATCCAAACCTGACATTTCAAATCTATCACCTGGACTCAAGCTATACAGCTCCCGTGGATTCCCCCTGATTTGCCATCCTCAACACTCTGTGTCTCCCGGTGTTTGCCTTCATCTCTCTCCTTTATTTGTCCTCCGTCGACGTCGTCCTGCTGACCACCGCTCTTTTTCATCCCTCACTTTGATATCGCTCATTGAATCTCGTTTCCTCCTTTTTTAACACACAACTCCCCCCCCCCCATATACTGTACCTTCGTCAGGCCATCTCTCCCTCTCTCCCTCCCCCTCTCTCTACCCTCTCTCGTTCTCTGCGGGGGTCTCACCCTTCGCTGAGCGCCTTGGTCTTCTCCAGGTCTTGAATGACGTTGAGGAGCACTTTGATCTTCTCCTGATTGGACAGCAGGTTCTCCTCCACACTCTGCAGTCGCCCCTCCAGGCCGACTTGTGGAACGACGGTCCGCCCGATGCTCAGCAGCCCCCCAGGGGCTCCGTTGCACTGTGTGCTGGAATGAGTCGTGCAGGGCGGGACTGTGGCGCTCTTGCCCGGAGAAGCACGCTGCTTTTTCTCCTCTGAGTCCTTCAACTCCTGGTCTGGGGGCTTCTGGGATTGTTCTGAGGCCTGCTTGGTGCGTTTGGTTTGCGCTACAGTGGTGGCTGGAGTGGAATGACTGGATTTCGGGGAGTTTTTCTGAGGTGGATTCGTCAATTCGTTCTCTGTACGGAGAAGAGGGACTTTTGGCGTCACGTGAAACGAATGCTGCCTGTGATGTTGTGTGTGTTCGGGAGCATGCGCAGGTTGGCCTTTCTCTGAGCTGAGAGTCTGTTGGTCTGTAGTCCCCTCTGGGAAAGGTGTGATTGTTTGTGAGGTCCGTGCGGACCCTGTGTTCTTGTCCGCGAATGCGTCGGCCGTCTGCGTGGAGGTGTCTCTGTAGAAGGTCAGGTCCGCCGAATGCGGCCGCTGCTTCGCGTCTTTCCTTTTGCCCCGCGGCGCAGCGTTGGCATGGGAACTGTGCGTTTTGGGCATGGTGTGTGGCGCCTGCGGGATGCGCACGGTCCCGTGCGTGTCCGCGGACCCTGCATGCATGCTCCTGGTGTAGGAGTTTGAGTTCCCCAGGACCGGATCCTTGGCGGGTTGGTCGGGGGGGCCCGTGGTCTGTTTGCGGACGGGGTTGGGTAAAGTGTGGCTGGCCGACGCCTGGCTGGGCGCCCGTCTGCGGCAGGCTCCCGTGCACGGCACCACCTGCGACCTTCTCCTCCCACAGGCGGAACAAAGGCGGGGCGAGGAGCTCAGCACCGTTCTGCATGGGCGCGGGGGAGTGGCGTGCACGGTGGTGTAGGCAGTCCCTGGCGTCTTAGCGGTGGCCGGGTGATCGACCGGCTCGCCTCGTAGAGAATGCACTCGCCGACGCTCTCCGCCGGCAGCGACTTGCTCGTTGCCGCCCTCGCCAGTCTCGCTGCAGACCCCGCCCACTGCCTCGGGGGCCACCACGCTGCCGTTGGTGTAACGGGATGCCCGTTTGCCCCCCTGGGGCGTGGCGCGGAGGCCCTTTACCGGGCAGTACGCCGCGCGGCCCCGGGAGCTTTGGTCGTCCTGTGTCAAGCAGTTGATCTCGTTCTGCGACGTCTCCTTGGAGACAAGCCGAAAGCTCCCGCCGCCCTCCTCGCCGCCGGACCCCGTCGTCATAGTTTTCTCCGTTGCCGTTGGAGCAAGGGGTCGCGGGGGCGCGCCCCGACTGTGGCGTCGCTTGAAGGAGGGGACGGCGCGAAGGCCGGGCGAAGTCTGCACGCCCACGTTACACAGCGGCCCCCATCGCCCCCCAGCTAGAGGGACACCCAGAGCGGGCACTGGATTGGTGGGGTCAGCCACCCTCCTGCCCATCCTCCCCGGGCAGGAAGCCTCAGCCCCCTGGGGAGCTGAGACGGATGGGGACACAGGGTGCCATCATCTGATGTCAGCAGGGCCCTTGTATCCAATAACAGAATGGAAAGGTTTGTGTGTTGTTGTGTCTCCAGCTCAGGGAGTTCCTGTGTGTGAAACAAAATCAATAGCCAATAAAAGTAACCGATGGTGGAAACAACAATGGTTCAGTAGCCGCAGCGTTCCAGCAGCGTCCTTCCATATCCGACTCTCGTCGCCACTTTAATGACTTCTGATTGGTCATCGGCACTGAGGAGGCCTTTCCCGGTCTCAGTCCGGTGGCCGCCATGTGTTGACGCCTTGATAGTTCCTCTAGCCATTGCTGCTTTACTCTAGAGAGGTTGAAAGGTAGAGACGGAGAGTAGGGGAAGGAAAGTGAAAGAGACAATGAGTAAATTGTCAGCATACGCAGACATTAGATAGGTTAGGCACCAAGTAAAAGCTTTAACCACAACTCAATGCATTCCATTGCATGCAATGCGTCATTGATCTGACCAGATCAATGGCACTCCATAAATAGCTCATTACGCAAGCAGGTCCAGACTAAAAGGGCGTCTAACTCTCAATATCTCCCTGCAATTTATTGGGAAATTAATATGGAATAAAAAAATAAAAAATTGATTATGGTTCAGTGTGTCGGTCGCTAAAGGGGAAATTGATTGCTGGTCTGGGATCAGCACATTGTGTTTATTATGGTTGGAGTGTTTGAACATGGTTCTAACTAAAGAATGGCAATTCAATTACATGTATATAAAATATGCTAAATAAAAGATGTAATTTTAGACTGTTTAGACAAGTATAGGTGTATTTTTGAACAAGCTTTGCCCAGTGTTTACATGTATAATACTCAAATGCTCAGGATATGCTTGACGACGGGAAGGGTTTTAAGAGAGAAGAAGGATATGGGAGTTTTGGTGAGCAGGTGGGATTTGAATCCCACCTGCTCACCATTAGCACAGATGTTTACTGGACTGGGTCAAGAGGAGATCACTAGAAGTTGTAGAAAAGAATATTGGCTTGTTTACTTACAGTGCATATATAATCAGTGAGAAGCTTGTCTAAAATCAAAATGATCACACTCCAATTTCCCATCTCTTGTTTCCAACAGTCAGCTATTGGTAAATGGACTGCATTTATACAGCATTTTTCTATCCTTTCGGCTACTCAAAACACTGTAAAATATTGCCTCTCATTCAACCATTCACACACACGCTCTTTAAACCGATGGTGATTGCTGTCACGGACCAAGAGTTAGGTGTCTTGCTCAAGGACACATCGACACTTTCCCCTGTCCCCCCTTTTATTCTCTGCTGGTCTTCCCTGACATACTGTACACAAAACCTTTATTTATTTAAAAGAAAGCCTATGCTCAATAAGATTTGCACCTGCTACACAATGTTACCATGTCAATATTCTGTAGCACCAACCCATCAGTAAGATAAATATCACATTGATAAGGCATTAAGGAAAATACTGTATATCAGTGCACTATTACCCCATAGCCTTGTCAGCCAGTGCGATGTTGTATTATGGGAATCTCCATTTTCATTTAACATCATGAAATATTAACACGGACTGGGCTAAGGGGGGCATGGGCTCTGAGGAGTATATAATGACTTTCTGTCTGCTAGAGGTGGAACAGCTAGTCTCATGAAGTAGATATACTAACAATGTATTTGCTGCACCCCTTCGCCTCATAAGCCGGTATGAAAAACACATCTTTATATTGAAAATGAAGTTGTGAGTTCAGCTGCTTTAGCGAAAGTCTGGAATAATACTAACTTAATAACTTTCTCAGCATGAGTTTTTTTTCTTCTGTAAGATGTGTTAATGCTTAGAAATATGACCTCATACGGAGTGTTACACGCTACTAGTGTTACACACACTGTGGCGTGTCAAGTCCAACTGTACGTCCTGGCTTGAGAACATTTCGGCTGTAGCATGCGATAGTGCCTCAAAATGTACAGTAGTGGCTTTTCTGTAAGACGCAGAGGAGAAAAAGATGGCTGACTCAGTCAGACATGTAAATGGTCTGCTTTTATCCAAAGCGCTGTACAGAATTATAGGGGTTTGAACCCATGACCTTCCGGCTGGGAGCCCAACACCCAGACCACTAGTCATACATGTGGCATCTACTGTATATGTGAAAACATCTTCGCACTGTAATTCACGGGCTCTTATAGCAAAACTGTAGATTTTTTATTTTATTCTTTATTCCGCAGTGCCCATTGATCCCAATCCTCTTGGGCCCAGGTGTCCCATGATCAAATGGTCGGAAGACACACATGCACAGCCGTGTTACCATGGCAATTGTCGTAATCACTGTCTATAGGGTCCAGTGTGTCCTGACTCATTATGACACGCCCATCAGTTAGTCTGAAGTATGTGTGTGTGTGTACAGTGTACGTACTGTATATATACTGTATATATATTAGTATCTTGCATAGTTCAGTGCAGTGGATGGTGTGTGGGTGAAATCTATATGCAAAGCAGTTTTCAGAGAGGATGATAAATGAAGTACGATGTGTTGTTTGAGAGGAAAGACTGATATTTTACTTGAGGAGATAAAAACTGTGTGCGTGTGTGTGTGTGTGAATGCTGTGTGATTCACAGCATTCGTGGCTATAGGAGACGACTGCTGTGTGTGCTTATGTTAGCTTGTGAGTGTGCACTGGTGTGTGTGTGTGTGTGTGTGCGCGTGTGTGTGTGTGTGCGTGCATGCGTGCGTGCATTCGTGTGATTCACAGCATTCGTGACTATAGGAGACGACTGCTGTGTGTGCTTATGTTAGCTTGTGAGTGTGCACTGGTGTGTGTGTGTGTGTGCGTGTGTGTGTGCACGTGGAGGGGGTTAGAGATGGTAGATTGCTGTGGGATTCAGCACAAGTCAATTGAAGGTAATTTACCTTCCTGGCATTTTTCTTCCTCCGTGCACAGCAGATACAGACACCTGCTCTCCAAGCCTAGTTACGATGCGCTTGTCTGTCTGCGCTCATGTCAGGCTGTTTTTAATATGAAATGCAAAATGGATGTGTATGTTTACCGTCCGGTGTGTGCGTGTGCGTGTGCATGTGCGTGCGTGCGCACGTGTTTGTGACCTTGCTGCACCTGCATCTAAAACCCCAATATTCACCTCTGACCTTCAGCCTTTGAGACAGAAAGACCCACTCTCTATCTCTCATGCTTTCCTTCTCACGTCTCTCTCTCTCTCTCTCTCTCTCTCTCTCTCTCTCTCTCTCTCTCTTGGTGTGTCTTTCTGTATTTAATCACAGTTTGTCACCCACATCACACTGTTGGCAGTGCAGGTGAAGACCACAGACTGAGGAAATGTCAGGATGAACAGAAGATTCATGGCTGGGATTACAGGGAGCGAGGTCATTCTTTAAGACTAAAGAAAGAAATAGAATAGGGGCTTTAATGTGAAGAGAGTAAAATAAGACATTGGGACTTGAAGAGAGGTGGAAGAATTGAGAGAGAAAGCATTGCAAAGTATGGAGAGAGAGAGAGAGAGATAGAGAGAGAGAGAGAGAGAGAGAGAGAGAGAGGGAATACGAGTTCAGGGGGAGTGGCGCAGATTGTCTGCCTGCAATCAATATGCACAGCAATTCTGTTTCAGAATCTGTCATCACACACACACGCACACGCACACGCACACGCAAAAAACGTCCTTTAAACACCACAGGAGGTTTCTTCACAGGGTGCAGATTTGCCCTGGCCTAAATTTGACCACGTTTGTGGATTTGGAAGAAGGCATTGAAATATCATTTTGAAGGAGAATGTGTGTGTGTGTGGTTATGGGGGATGGGGGGGATGGGGGTGGGGGTTGATTGGCATTGTGGGCCAAATTAGCACGTCCTGTGCCTTTGCAGTGGTTACAGAGTGCTGAATGCTCCAGTGAATCAAGTCCCTTGTCATTTCAAGGTGAACCTCATTTGTCATCAGTCGATTGACGGCACACACACGTGTGTGTGTGTGTGTGTGTGTGTGTGTGTGTATGTGTGGGGAGAGATTTGCTGGGCTGTGCTGTAATGAAGCGGCTTTCTCTCTCTCTGTCTTGCCCACCCACTGTCATAAAAGTGCTGGACAGTGGAAATGATTAGGCTCTGGAGAGATGGTACCTGTATGCGATCAGGCTGACTTGGCGCCCAGGTTAACGCATGCCCCTAGTGGCCGGATCAGGGAAGACCAAAGCTTGTTTTCCTGCCAGTCCATTTAACACATTTCTACTGTTTCTTCATGATGTGACTATTGTTCATATTTTCACGCAGCGCTGCATTTGACGGTGCATATTCTCGCTACATTTACATTACAATCCCCTTTTGAGCGTGTATTTTGACCCCATCACTTGTCATCCTCTATAATGTCTCAGATCATTGGCTTACAATGACAATATGGAAGGTTTTAAAGGCTCTCGCTGGCTTCAACTTGCACTGAGAGAGTGTCTACGTTGTATTCATTTGGTGAGCTAATCCATCACTGTCTCACACAATGCAATGTAGGTGACCATTCAGAATTGAGCTTTTCAGTGAACCTACCCCGAAGCTCGTCATGCTATCATGTCAATACTTGCACATCAGATGTTATAACGAGACTGGACGTAATGTGCTGGCATGTTAAGAAACCAATTTAGAGAACTGTGAATGAGCAATTCTGTGGTCTGCTATTACCACGTTACGCCTCACACTCTTTGTTATGTGTTTTTAATTGGGTGACACTTTTCAGAAGCCGTGAACTTTAATTAGCGTCCGTGCCAGTGAGATGAACCCCATAAGAATTAGGGCTAGTGTTCACATCGCAGAAGCTAAATGACTTTTCCCTGGCACAGCATATTTCAAGTTAAGTCCTTATTGGAAAGCATTGTTTAAGACAGATCGTCTGTGTCACTGATATGACGATGCATTGTTGAGTAGTTTCTCCTTTAGTGCACCAGTAAAGCCATTGGAGGCGGTCTCTTCATGGTGTAACCGTGACTCTGGAACATGTGAACATGTTAAACGTTAGCTCTTAAGGAGACAAATAGACACATCCTGTTTGTGGACTTTTTTTATATTGCCCTTGCCCCTTTGACAATGTGTTTCCAGGTCCTGTTGTTAGATAGCATTGAAATAAAGTCTGAGAGTTGTATAAAAATAAGCTGCAAAGCTGAACAGAATACCTCACATTAATCTGACCATGCACCAGTGTCCTAGAAAGAGAAGCATTCTCAGGGGTACTTTGAGAAGTCTTCTAGAATAATAACTAAGCTCGCATGGGCCTGCACATATCTACCTTGCACTCTGCTGGCTGCTTTAGATAAGTGTCTGGTGAATGACTAAAGTGTATTTGTTGTCATTTCACATTTCCACAGCCAAACCCAGACTTCACAGAAAGAAGTGTTGTGAGAAGCAACCAGGCTTCGTTGCCACCGAAGGGCCCCTTAAACAAATGCTTTATTGATGCGACTGGGTAGTTTAAAAGCCTCAGGTGACTCTCGCGTGAATGCGGTTGAATTATATAGAGGACCATATTGGTTTCTGTGATTGACGAGAAATCATACGTCCCAGCTAACCAGTAGTGAACAGACTGCAGTGTGCGTGCGCGTGCGTGCATGTGTGCGCGCGTGTGCATGCAAGGGGTTGAAGGTCAACAGAAACACACGCGGAGCGTCTCAGGATGTAGCCGATATATATTCCACCCCCCTTGACCCTTGTGCATATAGTTAATTCCTCTCTTCTCTTCTGTCTCCCTCTCTCCCCCTCCTCTCCATCCCTCTGACCTCTGTTGTTTAATCAGTCCCTCCTTCCTATACCTCACCTCCCCTTCCATGCCCCCATTCCCCCTCAATCTGACCCCCTCTCCTCCTTAGATTTTCCCCGCTGACCTCCCCCCCGGCCCTCCTCCATCGGTCTTGTCTACCGCTCATTACTCTTCCAGTGCGACTGGTTAGTGGGGCGGCATCTATCAGTGCGTCCACATGGACTTGAGGTTCCCGGTTGCGATCTAGTATTCTTGTTTCATGTTTTTGTATGTTCGCATGTAAACGCCAATATCCTGCATGTAAACGCCATATCCTGCATGTAAACACCAATATCCTGCATGTAAACACAATATCCTGCATGTAAACGCCAATATCCTGCATGTAAACGCCATATCCTGCATGTTAACGCCATATCCTGCATGTTAACGCCATATCCTGCATGTAAACGCCATATCCTGCATGTAAACGCCATATCCTGATTTCATTTAAACACAATATCCTGCATGTAAACGCCATATCCTGCATGTAAACGCCATTTCCAGAAACCGGGATAAGCCCTTATCACGGTTTTGAGAAAACCCGGTTTTGCTAGGTGGAGTACTTCGATAGAAACCGGGATACTGTTCCATGTATACACTACATGCAAACACTGTTAAACATGCACACACACACACAAACACACACACACACCGTGCACATGACACTTCTGAAACAATACATAAACTGTAAGCACAGTCTCTCTCTCTCTCTCTCTCTCTCTCTCTCTCTCTCTCTCTCGCTATCTATCTATCTATTTATCTTTCTCTCTCTGTCTCTCTGCTGCACTGGTTCTTCTTTAACCTTCATTTGTCATTTGTAGCATAGCCCCGCCCCCTCTGGAGACAGGGGGTGGGGCCTGGGTCTATGGCGTTGCAATGCGATAACCTAATGATCGGCTCTTTATCTGTGGCGTAACCCTTTTTGCCCTCTCTTGATAAGTAGTGCGTGAGTGTCCCCACTTGCATACGTACCCGTTGGGTGTGTGAGTGTGTGTGTGTGTGTGTGTGTGTGTGTGTGTGTGTGTGTGTGTGTGTGTGTGTGTGTGTGTGGTCCCTGCATGCTTGACAACTGAGTAAATTGAGCCAGATATGCCTTGCCCCTGTTTACTTGTTTTGTTCTGAGAGTGAGGGAATGCTGCTTAAAATAGAGTGAGGGAACAACATGCAAACACGTGGCACTTTTGATACAATAAATAAACTGTTAGCACAGTCTCTCTCTCTCTCGCTCTCTCTCTCTCTCTCTCTCTCTCTCTCTCTCTCTCTCTCTCTCTCTCTCTCTTCCAACAAGATTGATCTTAATTGGCCTGTCCGAAATGCATGAAACATTTCATTTAAAACGACTATGTTTTTCGAAGACCCTCAGGTTATAACACACATACACGACTACGTACAGAGGCAGCTGTGTTGCCCATTGCAAAGGGTTATTGCAGTATAATCCTCTACTCAAAGCCACACCGGCTGTTATTATGAGGTTAAACTACACAGCTTAAAAACAGTGGTTTAGGGGTTTTTAATAGCGAGCAGTCAATACGTGCCAACGCATGGCTGGTTTTAAAGGTGCTGAATTGTTCATATAAATTGTTAATAGAAAAGTTATTATTAT